>VDFB02184678.1:0-133410 GCA_007258455.2 Sequoia sempervirens | reverse complement strand
TGTAAGGGAATATGTAAGAAGATGATTTTGGTATATCCCAACATAGAAATATTGCATTTTTTCCATCTCCCACGAATTTATTTGGTGGGTACTCATTTTGTATAATTATGAGATTTGAGAGTGAAGTTTGGGAGTGTAACAAGGGAGTAACAAAAAGAGGAAAACTTGTTTGTAGGTAGCAACTTGCATGAGAGAGTTCTTCTGTACACAGGTGATGTCAGATTGAAGACTAAAGAGGAGATTGGAAGTGGATGTATTGTAATCTTGTTTTGAAGTTAATACAACTTGAGCCTCTCTTCTTGGTGGAGTTTTTTCCCGCAAGGTTTTCTCCACGTAAACACTGTGCTATGAGTTTATTCTTCTATTCCATTGCTACCTTGTATTGCGAGACCTTTCATTCTTATGTTGCTGATTTTTTCCTCTTTGTTGCTGATATCTTATGGTGATATTATTGCTGTTATAAGTTCATCTAAGGTGGTTTTATCAAGCATGTTAGAGTGGCTGATTTTGGCATTATAAAGAAGTTGAATCTCTTCATGGTATTTCAAGGATTAAGAGAAGTTATTTGTAGATTTGCATACAATTTTTAGATTTCTATATTTTAGTAGTCAAAGCCTTGTATCTAACCAATTGGTATCATATCTTGGTGATTAACAGTTGGATTAGTGATTGTTCATTTGTTCCAACAATTGGTATCAGAGCTTAAGGTTGGTCCATAACTTGCATGTGCTCGTATGTGCTTGCATGTTTTTGCATGTGAGTTGCATGTACCTGCATGTTGCATCCATGAAGCTTGGATGTATTTGCATGTGAGTTGCATGTACTTGTATGGACTTGCATGTTGCTTTCATGTGCTTGCATGTGATGGATTCATGGTAATTTGGTTCTGGGTATTGCTCCTTTTTTGAATTTAGCTTGTAAAGCTTGTGAATCTATTGGAAGGAATTGTAGAATGTTGGAGGTTTTTGGGCTGTAGTGGATGTTCTGTATGTTGAAATTGTTTTGCAGATTTGTGAGATTGGAAGCCATGGTATCTAACTCTCAGATGGATATTGTCAATGACATCTACAATGGGATTTTGACTCTCAGGGTTATGTATCTTCATGGAGTTGATCTCGTGGTAGTGATTTGGAGCTTCGGTTTGGAAATATGTGAGTATCCTCTTGCATGGTGGTTATGTTCCTTTACGTTGTGGTCATGTGAAGTGAATGGGTTTTCATGTTGGGTGGTTGATTTTGGTGCCCTGGTTACATGGAAGAAAATTTATTTTTTGGACTATAGTATGGAGTGCTTATGTTGGATTCATGGGTTTAGCCCTTGGTTACATGAAAGCGATTTTCCACAGGTTGCATGTGGGTTGTGGAGTTGGTATTTTAGTGATATGGAAACTCCTGGACAACCTGGTTCCTCCTTTTTCATATTCATGTTATTTTGGATATGTAGGTTTTACAGTTTTCCTATTACAAAGAGTTGTGGATTTGTAGATCTGTGATATTTCATTCTTTCAAATGACATGTATGGTGTGAATATTTGGATATTTAAGTGATTTCAGATTTACAGAGAGATGATTTTGTAGGTTTTACATGTTAACAAAAATCTTTGGTTTGTAGATCTGTGGAAAGATTGTATTCAGACTCTTAGATTATTCTGGATGGAAACAATTTCAGATTTTTAGGGCCGCTTGATGGGTTCTTATGATCTATGGATACTCTTATGTGGATTTATTTGGAAAATCATGTCTACCGTTGATCCTGGTGTTTGAGTCTTGGAAATATACATGTTATTCCTTGGCTACTTCTATTTTGCATGTTACTGATGTGGGGTTGAATCTATTTTTCAGTTATTTGAGATTGGAGACTGACCATGTTTTCTCCTTTGAGATGTTGCATGAGTGCAGATCTTGTAAATTGTCTGATGAGTATTTTGTTTGGTTGGCCACCTTGATTACATTGGTATGTTTATTGCAGTGAGACAAAAGGATGGTTTAGAGTACCTGATATAGTTATTCATTAGAATCTATAATAGTAAGTTATGGTGCATGAAAAGCTCCATTCACTTTTAGTGGAGTTTTGATAATGATGTTTGTCATGATACCATGTATACAACTCTGTATCACTTTCATTGGGAGAGTTTTTTGTAGTTACAGTGTGTTCTATCTTCTTGGTTTGGAGATTATGGTTTTCTTGACCTTTTGGGAGTTGTTTCGCATACAATGGATTATTTGATTGTGTTGAAACCATGGATGATCTTCATTTAGGAGATGGTTATCATGATGTCATGGATAGCTTGGTTACATGTTTCACTGGGAGCTTTTGACAGTGATGGTTTGATGTTTATCTTGTTGTCATGTATAGCTCAGTATCATAGTTCAGTGGGAGCTTTGGTAGGATATGGTTATCTTCATGTGATTTGAAGAGGTTTTAACATCTTGTTTCATGGAGGACCTTTAGATTCTTTGGTAAAAGTGTTATTGTTCTTCCTTTGGAGAGGATGTAGTTCTCTTTGGTTTTGAGTATTAATCATTTTCTTGGAGCTTCATGATTTTGCAGGTTGCATTTGAAGTTGGTATGATTGATTAGTGGCTACTCATGGATACTAGAGAGACTTGGGTTAGGCTAGATATTTCTTATGTTAAGAGATATGTGTTGGAATTGTTACTTGTTATAAAATTTTTTCAATAGTAAAGACCGAGGAGCCTACACCTGGAAGTGGATGTGAGTCCATCATAGACCTAATGAGAAGGTTGTCTTTATTGAAATCCTATATTGCTTGGTGTTGTATGCACAAGACAATATTGTATCCCACTCATGGTCTACTCAGAAGGTAAATGATCTAAGAGGTGTTTCCCACCTGATTATTAGATGTATTATTTATATGTATCTTGTCTTCTCTTATGCATTAGTCTTGAAAGTTGAGTTTCGAGGGATTGTTGAGAAGTAGATGCATGATTTTATGTATTTTCATTGTCCTCCTTGCAATATTGAGCTTGGGATTTGGTAGGAGAGGTACAGGAGATAATTAGTAGCTTTGGGAATATTCCCTTATGTTGTGGGAATGTTTGGCTAAGTTTGATCTACTTTCTGTGAGAGGTTTACATCTAAGTTCTGCCATGTTTCATTATAAGTTGAATGGTTAGATGTTGATATCCTTTCAGTTTGGGAGTGTTGAAGAAGATCTTACTTTACACAGTTTGGCACATGTTAGTGTGGTATAAGGACATGGTTTGATTTGCAGGTTCTCTCTTTCCTAGGAATATTGTCTTCTTCTTGAAGGTTCTTATGTTTCTGGAGTTGAGGTTCATGAATGGAGTTATGAGCTGTTGTTTGTACTTCATTATTTTTTGGCAACAGTTTCGTAGCTCCTTGATCTCTTTCTTCATTGGTTGGATGACTTGGGAGAGTTATTTGGATTGGTAATGAAAGATGTATTTTTCATATCATTGAATGCTTCTTTGACACTATGATAGAGGAGTTAGCCACATCCTCTATGTGAAGTTCTATAGGAGGACTTGTTAATGCTGTGATCTTGTTTTCAGATTTGACATTACTTGTGCAGTGGGAGTTCTAGAAGGTATATGTGTTCTGTATGAGAGGGGAACCTCTGTTGAATTGGTTACACTTTGCTGCAGTGAGTTACTTCAGAGGTTTTTTATCGCATGTCTATGTGTGTTATTACTTTGGAGTCTTCTTTTGCAGGATGGTGGATATATAGGGACATGTTTGCAGATTTAGGTTGTTATGTTGATAACATGAAGTTATACCTATGATAATTGTTTACCCTAGTTTGTGGTATGGATAGTTTTGGATGAGATAGCAACTTGCTATGGTTGCTATTCCAATTTTGGTATGAGTGTGGCAGTCACTCAAAGTCTTTTGTTATCATTTAAATTCGATGCTTGTGTTCATGTATAGATTGGTACAGGTTTCAGTGACAGTTGATATGTTTCACCGTGGCATGTTCCTTATCCTATCATGGGTAATATGATGTGAGGATTTCTTGCTTGAGATGGTGGTTATCATGGTTGCTTTTGTAGGTATCTTGTTGAAGCACAAAAGCATGTTGAAGAATCAATGGTACATGGTTGGCTAAGGGATGTTTATTCCCTTGTTGAGATTTCCTATGGGTTGATTTACAATGTATAATTTCAAGTGGGAGAATGTTGGGATAAGGTGCCATTAACCTTGTAAATCCTAATATTGTATTTATTCCATTCATTATTTGTAATTTGTAATTACCCATAAGGGATGAATAAGTTTCACTGACAGTTTGTCATAGAGTTACTTTTACTGCTCAAGGAATCTTGGTAAATAGTAAATGAGGTGAGGTGGAGAATCTTGGTGCCTATCTTAGGGAAATGTATTTTTGCGTTGTTATGACGCATGTCATAAGTTTATAAGAGCATCTATGACAACTTACAACTGTCATAAGGTGTAAGATATTCTATGACAACGTATGACAACAATTATTGTCTTGTAAGTTCCTATTCTTGGTTCTAGGAGCCTATATTGGGAAGATGCCTATGACAAGTGTAAGGGAATTTGTAAGAAGATGATTTTGGTATATCCCAACATAGAAATATTGTATTTTTTCCATCTCCCACGAATTTCTTTGGTGGGTACTCATTTTGTATAATTATGAGACTTGAGAGTGAAGTTTGGGAGTGTAACAAGGGAGTAACAGAAAGAGGAAAACTTGTTTGTAGGTAACAACTTGCATGATAGAGTTCTTTTGTACACAGGTGATGTCAGATTGAAGACTAAAGAGGAGATTGGAAGTGGATGTATTGTAATCTTGTTTTGAAGATAATACAACTTGAGCCTCTCTTCTTGGTGGAGTTTTTTCCCACAAGGGTTTCTCCACATAAACACTATGTTATGAGTTTATTCTTCTATTCCATTGCTACCTTGTATTATGAGATCTTTCTTTCTTATGTTGCTGATTTGTGCCTCTTTGTTGCTGATATCTTATGGTGATATTATTGCTGTTATAAGTTCATCTAAGGTGGTTTTATCAAGCATGTTAGAGTGGCTGATTTTGGCATCATAAAGAAGTTGAATCTCTTCATGGTATTTCAAGGATTAAGAGAATTTATTTGTAGATTTGCATACAATTTTCAGATTTCTATACTGTAGTAGTCAAAGCCTTGTATCTAACCAATTGATATCATATCTTGGTGATTAACAATTGGATTAGTGATTGTTCATTTGTTCCAACAATAATTATATGGTGAAAAAGCACTACCTCATTATTGATGAGGAAAAATAATTTTTGAAAAATATTATGTTTAAACTAAACATTTTATATTCAAACCAAATATTTTATTTTTATATAAATTATAATATATTATTATTTTTATTTTAAATTTTGTTTATTTATAATTTAATATTTATTTATACAATATATTTTTTAATGTATTTAATTCAAAAGTATATATTGATATTATAATATTTATTGTAATTATTTATAATATATAAGTATATAATATATTATTTATAATTATTAATAATATATAAGTATATAGTATATTATTTATAATTATTAATAATATATACGATTTATATATTATTAATAACTATTAGATAGATTTAATTTATATTACAGAGATTAAAAAGTATATAATTAATATTATATATTATAAAATAAAACTATTAGAAAAATGGAAAGAAAAATAAAATAAAATGGATTAATGGCTCGAGGTTCAAGTGGACGTCGGTTAAGAGTCCGCTCGAACTAGCCCGCCAACTAATATTTTATATTATTTTGAATGGTTCGATCGAACTAGGGTTTGACCGAACATATTTTTGAGGTTTGACCGAACACTAGTTTGACTGAACCACCCTTTTCCCCCCTTCTCTCCCTAGGCACCAAAAATATCCAAAATCTTGTACTTTGAAGCTCGATTTGAGGATGAAAATGGAGGATACTTCACAAACCCAATTGGTATTAGGTAGTCCTCAGAATGAGCTATCCAACAAATATAATTTTAATATGTTTGGGTTTTATTATCTATTTGTTTTTTTAGTTTTATTAAACATAGGTTTTTCACCAAAAATGAAGCTCTCTATTCTGCACATGTGGAAAAATAGAAGATTATCAATTTTTGTTTGAAAAATATAAGTGCACTATATATTGGAGTCCTTGATCCAACAAAAAATAAATTGAATTTTGATACATACAAAAAAAGTTATGCGTTATATGGTTCACCTATGTTTGAATTGTAATTGGTTTGACTTCAAAACTTGATTAAGGAAAAAAATTCAATAAAACACTATCTAACCAAGTGGAAGCACTAGATATCGGAGTTACAAATCTAAATCCTAAAGAATTAAAATTTTATCCTTCATGGAAAAAAGTTATTCATTACAGTGAGCGTCACTTTTTAAAAATGTTGTTTTATGAAAAAACTAGTTTTCAAGGGAGACGGAAAAATAATTGCAATATGATTCCAAAAATTTTGAAGAAAAAAATATTTAGAATATATAGGCAAAATATCATGAAACTCTAGTTTACATCATCTTCAAATTCCTCACGGTTTAGCTGCTATAGGTTCTCAAAAGTGAAGATTTAGTCAGGAAAAAATATTTCAGTGTCCAGTTTGGCCAAAAATTGTAAACCACTATTGTGGGATCACCCTATGTAATATGATGTTTACATGTGACAACTAACTAACTACCTAGGAAATGATGCTCTAGATAAGATAAGACTTCTAGAAAATACAACTCATCATTTTAGAAGGAATTTTAGATCTTAAGAAAACATGAACCTATCACCTAGTAAGTGATACCTAGGAATATAATTAAATTCCTAACTAAAACTTATGTAAGTGTAATTAAATAATTAATTACACCAACATATCTCTCACTCCTTCTCTCCCTCTCACATCTCTCCCTCCTTCACTCTATCTCTCTCTCCCCCTCTCTCTCCCTCTGAAGTCTCTCTCCTTCTTAAGTCTCTCCCTATTAGGTCTCTCTCTCTCTCTTAGGTCTCTCCCACTCCCTACCCATCTCTCTAAGTACCCTAGATAGAGAAATAGAGGTAGAGAAAACAAGAGAGATAAAGAGGTAGAGATAAATAGGGAGAGATAGATAGGGGGAGATAGAGGGAGAGAGAGTGGGAAATATATAGAGAGGGTGAAGATAGAGAGATAGAGGTAGAGAAAAGGAGAGAGATAGGTTGAGCGGTAGAGAGAGAAGATGGAAAAGATCATGTATATCAATATATAGTGGGGGAGAGAAAGAGGGAGAGATAATGATAGAGGGAGATATAGAGAGGTAGAGAGATAGAGAGAGAGGTATATAAATATATGGATAGAAAGGGATAGGGAGAGAGAGAGAATGAATATGAGAGAGAGGTAGAGATAATGAGATATATATAGATACAAAGATCAACAGGAGAGATGACAGAGATAAGGAGGAGAGGAAGAGGTGATAGAGAGACAAGTAAAGAGAGGGAAGAGATATATGGAGAGAGGAAAAGAGATAGATTATAGAGGCATAAATAAGGTGGTATGAGTGGAGAGGAGAGATATGGAGGAAAAGATAATGGAATGGTGACAAAGAGAAGGAAGGAAATGGATATGGAAGGAAAGGGAGAGGAGAGATATAGATAAAAGGTAGAGTAAGGGAAAACTGGAGAGATAGGTAGAGAGGGTAAATGAAGGAGAGGGGGAGAGAGGGTGAGATAGCTATATATATATTTATATATGTTCTCCTAGTTCAACTTGGGTAAAGGTGTGCATAGGATCGAAGACAACAAGGAGGCCTTCTATGATGATTTATGAAATTTTTTACTCTCCTTAGTAAAAAATATAATTTTTTCATTATTTATTACTTCTTTAATGCTTCAAGTCATTTATGATGATTATTGCAAAAATAACCATGGAAAAAATACTTTGTATGCAAGAATTATGAGCATTTAAAATATGAAAACTTAAGGAGGAACTTAAAATAATTAAAATTAATTTTTTATGCTCAATCTCTCAAAATAATCTTATCCATTGTGTAGAGCTCTGAATCACCTTTCCAATTCCTATAAAAAATAAAATTTTGATCAATAACACAATAGTTATGCCCATTTTACTGAAGTGTGCTTTTTGGGCTTTTCAAAACGGATATTTGTTTCAAACAGATATTTGTTTTGTTTCATCCATTTTGTTTGCATAAATTGATGAAAATTAATTTTGAGAAACAAATATCCAAATGTTATAAACGGATATTATACCTGACCCATACAAAAATTCAACATTTTCTTTTTGCGATTTTGACGAAATAAAAACATGTTTTTTCCTCATTGCCACTTTTTGGACCCCCATGATCTTGCACATGCCCCACACATATACAAATTTTATCGCATGTCCCTAAGAGAGTCTCCGTGCCCTCCTCAATCGTAAATGAAGGATGCTCTCAGCCCTCAGGTGAGATCAACTCCTTATTCACACCCTTAAGCCCCATAACACAACAAGATTCAACAAAAAACATAAAATAAAATAACACCAGTTCTCGACACAACAACAAAATTTGTCAAACATTCTACAACTTCATTGGAATTCAAAAATCAAAACTCAAACTTACCTTGGTTATGCAAGTTAGGATCAACCCAAAACCCAAGCAAGAATTCAATTTCCTCTTTCAACCAAGGTCCCTTTTGCTCATGCTCTTACAACCAATCTCCAAAAGAAAACCAACAATCTTCACACATCCACTTCTAAAAGAAGAATGAAAATAAAACAACAAAAGAATTAAAAGAAATAACCATACCCAAATCCCTCTCTAAAATATAATTCTTCCCAACTCTTCAACTTCCCACAATGAAAAGACCATTCAAAATTAAAACATAATTCCCTCCACAAATTAGCAAAATCACAAAAAATTAGATTAATAAAGTACCAAAAAATCACTAGCTATATTGAAGATTGGTTATGAACTCAAAATTTAGAATCACAATTACACCTTAAATTTGTTGATGATACAACTTTCATGGGTGTTAAATTTTTTGAGGCAACCAATTTTAGGAAAGCTTTGGAAATTTATTTGATTAGTTCAGGTCAAAGGATTAATAATGATAAGTCAATTTTTTTTCTTTTTAATATTATTGTTCAGATTATTCAATAAAAAATTATGAAATTCTTTATTTTAAGATATGATCTCTTCATTTTGATTATTTGGGAATTCCTTTATTAGCTAGATAACCAAGTAGAGAGAAATGGAAGAGGATTTTGGATATATTTTGTATGAGAGTTGGGTAAGTGCACCAAGATGTGATACAAAAAGGGTCTTAAGATGCCACTTTTTTTTTTAAATCAACAAAGTCTGATATTTGATGAGAAAATGAAGATAGTTACACTTAAAATTTGAAGATGCAACATGAACAAGAGTTGTAATGCTTCAAATATACTTTTTGAAAAACTAATTTATTTTGAAAATGGTGAAGAATAAGTGTTTCAAAAAAAGGGAGCACACAATGTGGTCTTGTTTTTTTTTTTTTAAAACATATAAAATAGCGTATGGTGTGTTCCCCCTAAAATGTTAACTTTTCTTTAGAATTTTAAAAATCTCTTTAGTGAGAAATTATCTAACACAATGTAGTTTATGCCATATTTTTTGGCTAACTTTTTAATGAGTATATGATATATTTTACTAATTTTCGAAGTGGACACATTTGAAAAAATAGAAATTTGAGCATGCTCCCCCCTAAACTTTTTGAAAAATAATCAAAAATCATTTTTTTTCAATACGTGTATAATGGAGTCTAGTTTCTAATAATCTATTTTTTTTTTCAAAATTCAATGAATGAGTAAAAAACTATACCCAAAATACCACATGTTGGTTTTTGACAAAAATGGACACACTAACAATAGAAATTAAAGATGAAAACCTTAACATAATCAAAATGTGATTTTTTAATGGTTTTAGATAGCTAAGATAGAGATTAATGTCATCATGATATCTTTTATAAATTTGCATTGAAACAAATGCAAATCTGATGGAGAGCATGGCCAAAAATGTGTGAATTTTTTTACCTTTTTAAAAAACATATCTTTGGCATGAAAATGCCCAAGGTGAATACCAACCCATTGCAAATCATTTGGTGAGTGCCAAATTTAGCACTCGCCAAATGAAAATGCATTATCATATGGCGAGTGCCACATGTGGTGCTTGCCAAATGAAAAAGAATTTTTAGAATCCTAGAGCCAAATGAGAGAGGGAGGGTTAGGTGAGAGAGAGAGAGAGAGAGAGAGAGAGAGAGAGAGAGAGAGAGAGAGAGATGAAGGGAGGGAGGGAGACAGAGAGAGAGAGGAGTATAACATCATTCAAATTTGGAAAGATCCAAATTTGGTGCTTGCTAAATTTGGTTTGGAATGATCAAGCCTTGGGCTTGGTCATCCAAGCCACTTGGTGAGTGAAAATTTGGCATTCATCAAATTCATATTTTAGGCATAAAAAAGAAAGTGACATCTTTTTTGTGTCACATCTTTTTTCATATACCTAGTTAGTCATTGGACATTTTTGTGGTTGTCTTTTCTAGACATTTGGGGTCATTAAAATATGTTTTACAAGCTTTTCCTATATACAAATTCTTTGTCCTCTCAACTCCAAAAACCTTTCTCAAGGAATTTGACTCTTTTTCTATAAAATTTCTTTGGGAGGAGAATTCCAAATCCCATAAATGGATTTTTGTTAGAAAAGATTATACTTTTCAACCTAAACTACATTGTGGCCTGGACTTTAGATAGACTAAGATCAATAGTCAACCTTTGGTAGCTAAATTATATTGGTGTTGGTGTAAGTTTATTGAATAGTATTGGACTAGAATTCTAAATAGTAAGTATTTAGATGGTGCTCCTTCTAAGAATGTTCTAAGATGGATTTATGTGGAAAATGTTTATCAATTTATGATGCTCTTAAGAGATGAAATTCTATTATCAAGGATATAATTTTTTGGATTGTTAGAAATTTTGTAAAATTATTTTTTGGAACGATTCTTGGGGTATCCATTTTTGGATTCTTTCTTCCGGGTATGTGCAGTGTCATGATGGGCCAAAAAGTGGTGATATGATGGGTATGTGGTTGATGACTTTTCTTTTACCCAAAATTGATAAAAGGGTATGTGTAGGAACATGATGGGCCAAAAAGTGACAATATAATGGGTATGTGTAGGGTATGTGGTTGATGACTTTTTTTTTACCCAAAAATGAAATGAAAAGGGTTTTGAAAGGAGATTCACCAATATAAATTATGCTTTACTTTGAATTTAATAAATAATTATTATTCATTTTCTATTTGAATTACTTACTAAAGTTGATTGATAGGCTGATTGAAAACATCTATAACTTTCAATTCAATCACATTTTTCAAATCTAAAATATAATCTAAAACATGCTTCGCGATTCTATATAGATTTCACAAAAAAAAAAAATTCCCATAAAAATTTTCACCAAGTTAAGGTGGTCAAACATAATGAAGTTTGTATATTTTTTAAAAGTTGCAATAAAAATTAATAATTAATTATTTACTTAAAAAAAATTACAAAAAAAATATGCATCACATCGACATGAGTCTTCTACTTATATATCTAAAATATTATAAAAAAATATTATCATATTTTATTGTGGTTAGGGTGGTCGTGACAGACACCTACTTATTTTTCCTTGAAATTTAAGTACTACTTCACATTGAAATTTCAAAATTTCACCAAATAGATTTAAAAAAAAAAAAAAAACCTAGTAGTTTAGAAACTATATTGAATTTAAGTACAGATTCTATTCTTATATATTTTTGAATTAATATAGATAACTTATTCAAAGTTTTACATCAAGTTACCAATTTTGATTTTTCTCAATTTTTTCCACAATTTAAGGGCTTGTTTTTTCCATGATAATCCTGCACATACAATCTCAAACCTAAAGGGCTTTAAAGGAGATTCTCAAATTCCATTAATATAAATTATGTTTTACTTTGAATTTAATAAATAATTATTATTCATTTTCTATTTAAATTACGACTAAAGTCCCTGATTGATAGGTAATTGAAAACATCTATAGCTTTCAAACAATATCACATTTTTGAATCTAAAAACATGTGTCACATTCTATGCTTCACATACTATAGGATTAAAAAAAAAAAAAAATTTCATGAAGTTTTGACCAAGTTAAGGTGGTCACATACAAGTTTTTATATTTTTTAAAAGTTGTAATTAAAAAATTCATAATTAATTATTTACTTGGAAAAAATTACAAAAAATATGCATCACATTAGGCATGAGTCCTCTACTTATATCTAAAATCTTATAAAAAAAATTATCATTTTATTGGTTAGGTGGTCAGATAGACACCTACTTCTTATTTTTCCTAAAATTTAAGTACTAATCACATTGAAATTTCAAATTTTCACCAAATAGATTTTATTTTTAAAAAACCTAGTAGTTTAGAAACTAAATTCAATTTGCTACATATTCTATTCTTACATATTTTTGAAATAATATAGATAACTTATTCAAATTTTTACGTTAAGTTGTCTAACTTTGTTTTTTTTGAATTTTTTGCCACTTAAGGGCCTTTTTTTCCCATGACAATCTTGCAGATACCTTTCCCATTCCTTTCTTTAGCCTTTGAGTGAATATTTTTGGAACCTGTATGGACTATTGTGGCTAACTTTAAGATTCCCTTCTTTTTATATAATTCTCAATTATATCATTGAAAGGAGTCTAGTAGCTAGCTTAGAGGTGGTTCCCTTGATACTTGAGCTATTCTCTCATCTATTCTTAAGGATTGATCTTGTTTCTCTTTGGAGGAAGATAATTCTCTTGCTTGGGGTTATGATCCCAAAAGTGAGCTTATTTAATGACTTTTGGATATCAATATCTGGAGAAAAAGAGAGATGCAATTAGATATTTTCCTTGGTGGAGAAAACTTGGATTAAACTGAGTTGACCTAAATGCAACTATTTTTATCTAGATATTGAGTCAAAATCAATGTCTTTACATGGAAAAATATGAAAAAGAGAGGATTTATAGGTCCTTCAAAATGTTTTATGTGTGGTAACAATGAAGAAAGTGGTCATTTTTTCAATGATCCTTCTCATTGGGTGTTTGGAGAGATTAGTGGCAGTAATGGAATTGACTTACTATTCATGTTTCATCTTAAATTAATTTATGGGTGAGTTTAGGAAACCATCATTCATTGTCTTCTTTACTTGTGGTTTCTTGGGATATTGTTCCTATTTTTATTCTTCGGCATATATAGTTAGAGAGGAATTGTATAATTTTTGATGTAGGAGCATTCTGGGCATATGGTGATCCGCATCAAAACAATTTTTTTTTAGTTCGATGTGTTGTTTTAGTTTTGAAGTGCAATTTAATTTTGAGTTTGTGATCTGGTAGGCCAGACGAAATGACATTATTGTCATTTTCAATTGATAAAATTTCTCATCTCAATTCTTATTTCTAGTTTGATCATTATTTGAAATTAAAATGCATAATGACTCTTGATTTCCATAGAGAGGGAAGGGTGATTGAATAGAGTTATTAGAAGAAGAAAAACACAACCAAATAAAATAATATATATTCCAGATTGGATGTAAGGGTGGTCACACCATGTAGTGTACAACTTAAAATAAAATTTAAATTAAAATCAATGCAAAAAATGGAGGTTGTTTGGCTTGTGAAGAGTCTAAAATGAAAATTTAAATGTTTTAGCGAAACATAGGGGAAGGTGAAGAGTCATAGCCTGAAAAGGAAAGAATCTTTTGTTTTTTGTCTCAAGAGAACAAAGGATATGCTAGGGAGGGAGTCGCACTAGTAGAGGAACGATTGGAAATTAAAAATGAAAAAAAAATGTTGAAAGTGTCAAAGATAGGACAGAGGTCAATCAAGTAAAGAGGCGATGACAATTTGAATGGTCAAAGTGCAGATTAAAAGAGAATATAGAAGGGCGTACAGTTGAGAAGGAGTTGGAAGATATTTGAAATTAAGAGTTGCAAATGATAAAATGTATCTGCGAATAAGGGAAAGGGGTCCATAGTGGGCAGGGGTCCAATGGTGGGTATAGAAGTAGGCCTGAGTGGATCCCATAGTAGGTAGGCTTAATATCCAATTTCATAACACTTTTATCCATAAGATACACAAATTGACAAATCATGTGATGCCACATCAACACACCAATAATACATGACTTAGTGACCCACTATGGGTCTCACCTTTTTTTTGGGCCTTTTTGGATACCTTGACAAAAAGCATGCTGATGTGGCATCATATTTGATGATGTGGCCTTGAAACCAATTTTTATAAGTAGGGGACTTTCCAAACAAGCTGTTGTACAAATTTGTGAGTGATTATAAATATTCACATAGGACTTTGAGAAGCACAAAGTTACGGTGGCCCACTATAGGCCCCTCTCCCTTAATCAGTTGAAGAATTAATAAATAAATCACTTTGAATTGCATTTGAAAATTTCTTGTTATTATTGAAATTTGAATGTGAATGGAAATTTAATGTCTTAGATATCATGACTGATTGGAATTAAGTGAAGTTGCAACTATTATTCTTGTGTAATTTTGAATTGGTTTCAATTGACAAATAGAAATATCAAATTGAGTTTGAATTGGTTGTGAATTTGGCACGTCTTAGAAGACACTCGAAGTTCGTTCTGCATCAATTTTCCATGGTCACCAATGTCTTCTTGGAAAATTTTGGATGAAGATTATGATTATGTTCAAAGAAACTATTTTTGCTAAATGTTCTATAGAGGGGGTTTTATCTTATGATTTTCTTCTTTCAAACAATTAAAGGCTTTCTCATTGATGGTTCATCTCACACTAACTCAGGTGTTGTTGGAATTGGAGGATTTGGCCATGCAAGCAATGGTAGTATCTATTTTATTTTCTCTTATGCGATGGGCATTGCTTCTAACAATTAGATGGAAGTACAAGTTCTTGTGGATCTTAAGAAGACTTGTGAGTTGGGTTGGAGGAAGATTATTTGTGAATTTAATTATTTGCTATTGGTTTCTCTTTTGAATAATAAGGGCTCTCATATCCTCTTGGGTATTTGTATCATTAATGGACCAAATTCTCCATCTCTCTTTGAACTTTAAGGCTATTTCCTTTGCTCATAGTCCTAGGGAGTGCAATGCTACTATGGATCACCTTGTTAAGTTGACATCTAAGGAAAATCATTGATGGAATATTTATGAGCTAGAGATATTGCTTTTTGGTAAATCTTCTAAGCTTTTACAACTTATTTATAATAACCTGAATACATAGAAATAAAGTCTTATACTCTGTCAATAATTATGATGAGATAAGTTAGTATGTTTTCTATAGGGTTTAGTATAGGGGTAAACCTTCTCGGGTTTTCTTTTTACTTGCTTTAGAAATGACTCTTCCTACTTGAAAATCTCAAAAGAGTAGAATACAATCTGTTATTTGTTTCTTTAATATATGTTTTCATCCTTTTCTCAAAAAATAAAATAAAATTCCTACACATTCTCTAAGATATATTCATGTTGAGATCATTTGATTCAAATTTTCAAACATGATATAATTTATATCTAATAAATTTCAAACAAAATAGAATTTAAACTATAATACATTATTTTTATTTTTATTATGTAATAAAAACTACTTTTTACTAATTTCGATTTTATAAACAATATATTTTACAAACTACATACAATTTATTTCATTTTCCATATAATTAAAAATTTAACTATCTCTAACAAAATTTCAGAGTAATAAAATTATCAGCATACCCAATACATTCAAAGTGATCATGTTTCTTGTATTGTCCACATTTGATGGTATTTAATAATTGTGATATTGCTATCATTCAACCGTGTAGTTTTAGAGTCAAACTCATTGACTCATGTTTCATGAGTAGTGGTTCACAAGAACCCATCTCTCATGATAGTGAATGGTCCACTTAACACTCATTGCATTTAGGTGGTGCTCACAGAGGTGAAGCATTAGACCTTCCCGGAAGGTCACCCATCCTAATACTACTCCAGCTCAAAAGCACTTAACCATAGAATTTTCTCCGTGACTGAATAGCCGTTGCCCATGTTTCTAGTCACTCAACTAACGGTCTCGATTCATTTAAACAGTTTGGAACGTTCTTACGGCACTGCAGAGAAGTTTCCTTTGTGTTTGACAGGCTTCAGGTAGACTACCATTGATCTCTGTACAAAAAATACTTATTCCACGAACTTACTGCATCTGGTGACCTTTAACTGTAAGTGTACACCATTAATGTGCAAGCTGACATGCTTTCCCAATGCAAATGAACAGTTAACGCGTATGTAGGCGTGTCCCCGGGGAAATGAGGATGACTTAAAAAAGCTTCGAACTGTCCAAATGTGTCCCGTCTTTGCTATCTGTTGACTTGTTGTGTTCAATGCTTACCTTACTCTCTTATATATTTGCATGACCTTACCTCGTACCTTTACTAAACTGTTCTGTTTGCGAAGAAATATCTCCCATAAGTGAAGATGTCGCTGGAAGCTTTGGCAATGATGGGAGCTGATTACAGAAATGTTGACACCAAATCAATTGAAGAAGATTGGAATGGAAGTCTTCTGCTCGCTGAGAAGTCAAGAAACCAGAAACTTCTAAAGAATGATTATAAGGATTTTAATACTCATGCTGATAACTCAATAAAGATGAAGAAATGTCTGAGAGAATGGGCTAAAGCAGTTGCCAAATTGATTGTCTCTTCTAAAATTTCACAAGAGTGAATAGAGAAGTTTTGGCATATGGCAAATTTATCACCAGCAATTTACCGATGGAAAATTCACTGCCAACAATTCATTGCGGGGAAATTCATCGTCAATTGCATGAATTTTTGGCGGTTAATTTTCCATGGTGATGAATTGCTAGTTGCGGTGAATTTTCCGTCAGTGAATTGCTGGCAGTGAATTTTCCTAGAGCTTGCGTTATCCTCGTAAGTAAAGTCTCCAGCCATTAGCGACTGTAAAAATAACACACTTTTAATTGATCATAGGTCTTTGTTGGGAGATGTGTATACATTTTTCAGCTCTTTTTTTTTCAAACTTTTGCTTCTGTTAACACAGTATCATATTTCAGAAGGAAAGTTATATGAACATAAAATATTTCTGGGTTGTGACTAAATATGGTTGTTTTAAATATTCTTGGTTTACTTCAGTCTATTAATGACGGTAAAAAGTATTAATGATAGAAAACTATATGTATGTTAATATGTTAGAGTATGTGTTTATGTATGGATGCACTACAAATTATTAATGATAGAAAATTATATGTATGTTAATATGTTAAGAGTATGTGTTTATGCATGGATGCACTACAAATTCTAGTTGCATGTCGCTGGACTAAACTAGCATACATATATTAAATATTGATATATATAAAATACCCAAGCATTATCTTTTCTGAGGCACCTATTGACAATTTAGTGGGCAAAAACTTTAACTGTAGAACTTAATATGTTATGAAAGTGATGGATTTAAAGATCCTCAAATCTTTGTGATTTATCTTTGATTTCTCTTTCTAATTAAATCTCTTTTGATTTATTTCTTTGATCTTTTATTTTTTATTTATTTATTTGATCTTTTAGTTTATCTATTATAAATATATATTTAAATATTTGTGATTTATCTTTGATTTCTCTTTTTATTATTTGATCTTTAATTTATGTATGATAAAGATCTGTATTTCATCTTTTTTATTTATCTTTTATTTTTGATTGATTTATTTGATCTTTTAGTTTATCTATTGCAATTCTATCAAATCTCTTTGATTTATGTATTTTAAATATTTTCAAATCTTTGTGATTTATCTTTGATTTCTTTTTGTGACCAAATCTCTTTGATTTTGATTTTTTTGTTTCAACAAATCTTTTCGATTTTAATTTTTTTGTTTCAACAATTCTCTTTCATTTTGATTTTTTTGTTTCATCAGATCTCTTTTATTTTTATTTTTTGTTTCATCAAATCTTTTTTATTTGATTTTTTTGTTTCATCAAATCTCTTTTATTTGATTTTTTTGTTTCCTCAAATCTCTTTTATTTGTTTTTTTTGTTTGGTCAAATCTCTTTTATTTGATTTTTCTATTACATAAATCTCTTTGATTTTGATTTTTATGTTTCATCAAAACTCTCTAATTTTGATTTTTTTGTTTCATCAAATCTCTTTGATTTTGATTTTTTTTGTTTTGTTAATTCAAAGGTCTTTGATTTTGATATTTTTTATTTCATCAAATCTCTTTGATTTTACTTGATCATGAAATTGTTTCATGTTTAAATAAAATATAACTCAAGATAAGTTTCTTATCTAAATATACTTTTCAGTCGACATGAATCTCATTATTACAATAAAACTGGGAGAAAAGAAGCATGGGAACCATGTAGTGCTCCAAAGTAAGAAAGAGCCCACTAAATATCCAAAGCATATGGCTATATAGGTATATATACTTTTATTAGCATAGAATGCTGAAATAGATTCTCTAGTTTATAGCCCAAACTCATGAATAAAAAAACTGGTAGATTGGAATTTCAGAAACAAATCCATTCATAAAGCACAATTTCTAAGCATTGACTGTTGATTAAAAAGACCATCTAATACTTAATTTGAAAATAAAAGAGATGATTTAAGTTATATTAAGGCGACCAAAGACAATCTGCAGGACGATACATTTACAAAGCCATGTCTCACAAGTGGGATTTTCTACAACTATTTAAAAAAGGGAAATGAGAAATGGTAGAATAATCAAGATCCTATCAACTAATTTTAAGGGAAATTCTTCTACAACTGATTTTGATCAATTTCTCCGTTGCCTTTTCTACTCCCACGTTGGTCACCACTGAGTGTCCTTCCAATCATCAACCTTCATTACTTCTACCATACCTATAATCCTTAGATATTAAGGATCAAGAGAGATATCCTTCCAAACAAAGAGTCACCATATTGGTAGTGTTTCTCACCATTCCTATAGAGCTTCCAATAAAGTTGAAAAATTCCCTATCAAAAATATTATACATGCACTTTGAGCTCTATGCTACTTCAACATTTTGGATGGTTGATTCTCCAACTTCACTGGAAGCTCTATAGCTTTATTCTATAATTGCAAATGCAATACTTCTAGTTTTAAATTATTAGAATTAGGAAGATCAAGGAGATAAGAGACAAGAACATGCACAATGCAATAATATTGTATTTAGCTTACTTTCAACGATGAGCTCAAACCCTTTCTATAAAGAATGAGGATGAGCAAACTCATACCATGTATTGAGGAGATGACTGAATGAGGATGAGAAAACACATGCCATGGATTGAGGAGAGGAATCCTCATCTTGCAATGGTGGTGAGTTGCTCTCCTCAATGCAAGGGAGAGGCATCGAGAGGGATTGAACACCTCTTAAGATACCTTGAAACATCCTTAACACCTCACGGGAAATGAGTCAAGGGTCAACTCCAACACCTAACTAGGCTTAAGTTAGCCTAACTAGAGTAGAATACACTAACACCCCCCCTTAAACATAGCTTAGGTGGGTATAGAAGAAATGGGTCCCGACTAATAGCCATCTTAGGTACTCATTTACAATGTAGTCTTTTACAAATGATGGAGAAATATAGAAAACCTAATGGGGAAAAACTATCCCCCAGAACCCAATGGGAAAATAGAAAATAAAACCCTAGTATGATCCCCCTTTTTCCAAACTCATTGCAAAAGAACAAATTGAGTCTTCTTTTACAAGTTTTTAACAATGGAAAAATATTGCACGATCCCCATACACATCTCCTTTGTCACATTCATTGCAAAATAATATTAGTTTTTTACAAATTTTTAAGTATGACTAAGAATTTCAACCTCCCCCTATAAACACTTTTCTTTGCCACATTCATTGTAAAAAAAACTTGCCTTCCTCTTTTACAAATTTTTACCCATAGCAAAACAAATTTCCTCTCCCCTTTTTTATACAAACTTTTGAAGTTGATCAAAACCACTATGTTAATGTGGATAATTTAACTAAACCATAGAAGTTAAATAACCACAAATAACTGAACATAAATGCTCGTGGTTAGTACAAAATTTTTCCTTCTTTATAAAGGGGAAAAAAGAGAGTATTTGACCATAGTCAATAGGGAAAATATGCCAAGTGTGTTTGGAGTGGAGAGGTGGACCGATTGAAGAGGAGTGCTGACAATTGACTGAGTCAAAAGCTAAGAAGAGCTTGCGTATGGCTGTGTGCTTGAGAGACTATGCGAGGCAGATTTTTGGCAGATTTGTACGGCCCCAAACTGCTCAATTGTTGGTAGCAGAGGTAGATTTGGGTGAATGGAAGATTTGAGGTCTACAACTATGAAGACACCACTTGTGAGATCCATGTGATTGTTGTGGATGCCAGTACGTGGGCACATTTGACTCTCATGCCATAGCGCTACTACTTTCTCCCTTGTTAGATGCAAGTGTGGCTAAGTGTAGAGAATGAGAGACTACCTTGCAAATTTCTTCAAGCACTGTAGAGGGCATGGTTTGTAGATGTAAACCGTAGCTCTTCAGAAAATTCAAATGGGACCTCCAGACTTGCCACGTGCCTCCCACAATGAATAGACTTCTACCTCTCTCCATGCTGAGTTCCTCCACACTGGGTTTCATGCCTCACACCTGCGTGGTTCACGAGCTTGGAGATGAAACACCACAAAGGATTCAATGTGAGCTGGTCAAAGAATGAAACACCAGAAACTGCAAATCAATTTCATGCCTCTGAAAGTAGAGGCGTCACGATTTTTCTGAGCAAATATTGTTGGGTTCAGTGAAGCCCAAATTAGCAAGTTTCTCCTTTAATTCGAAATGCTTTCTCATTTTGTAATTACTTCTATTGGCATGTGTTGGCCAATTTAGAAGTTGTATATTTTGAATTGATTTTTCCAAATATTGGTTGGAGACTATTTTATAAATATGTTGCTGGTTGAATATGTAATCAATTCAGAACTTGAGAATAATAAGAGATAATCCCTGAGTGTGGATGTAGCCATTAAATTAATGGTGAACCACGATAAATTTGGTGTTCATATTTTGTGATTGATTTTAATCTTTTATTTTCTGTAATTCCTTTTCACTTAAATTCTACAAATTATATTCAACAATTAGTATAAGAGCAGGTTGGAGAAATTTGGTGCAGGAAATTGTGAAGAACTTTTGCAGCCATGGAAGATGCAGACAAGTGGAAAATAGAAAGGTTTGTAGGACAAAATTTTGGCCTTTGGAAAGTGTAGATGAAATCCCTTCTCATCAAACAAGACCTTTCAAATGCATTGGCTGAAAAAACCAAAGGGAAAGGATCTCTATCTGATGAAGAATGGGAGAAGCTGGACAAAAAAGAAAGAGCTACAATTTTCCTATCACTGTCCAACAATGTTTTATTTAATGTCTCTGTAGAGAAGACAACACAGGAGTTGTGGGACAAATTGTGTTCAATGTATAAGATGGCTTCTGCCTCCAATAAGGTATTTATTATGAAGAAGTTGTATAATTTAAAAATGAGAGGAGGGGTTATGTCCAATCATTTGAATGAATTTAATACATTAGTTACCCAACTAATTTTTGTAGGCATAAATTTGGATGATGAGATAAAAAATATTTTATTACTGTGTTCTTTACCAAATAGTTGGGAAGGTGTTGTGATGGCAGTGAGCACCTTGGTGGCTGCCAAAAGCAAGCTGAAATTCAATGATGTTGTAGCCACTCTTCTAAGTGAAGATATGCAGAGAAAAAATCAGGAACCCTCATCTAGTGAGGCATTAATGGTTGTAAGTGTTGGTAATAGAGGTAGAAGTAAAGAAAGAGGCAAATATAATAATTGAAGGAGGTCAAAATCTAGATTGCAGTCAAGGGGAAAAATAGGTTCCTGTTGGTTTTGTGGCAAGCTAGGCCACATAAAGAAAGATTGTTGGAATTATAAGAAGGCATAGGACACAGTCATTAAAACTCAAGCAAACACTGTAGGTGAAAAAGATGGCAGTGTTTTGATCTTAGGTGCTGGATAAACAACTGCAAAATCTTGGGTACTTGATTCTGGAACTTCTTTCCATGCTACTTCATGCAAGCAAGCTTTTACAAATTTTAAAGAAGGTGCTTTCGGTAAGGTTTTTTTGGTGACAATAAGGAATGTGAAATTTTTGGTAAGGGTGATATAGTTTTAAATTTAAAGGTTGGCAGCCAATGGACTCTAAAGGATGTCAGATATGTTCCTTTATTGAAATGAAATTTAATTTTTGTAAGTCAATTAATTACTTCTAGGTGTGATGTTAAATTCTCTTTAGAAAATTGGCAAGTAACAAAGAGGGTTTTAGTGCTTACAAAGGGAAAGAAGTTGGGTAATCTTTATATTTTAAAATGCCATGATGAAGTGGGAGCTACCATGACAGTCATGGACAACAATTTAGAAATTTGGCATAAGAGGTTCGGTCACATGAGCAAGAAAGGGCTTGAAGTAATGTTTCAACGAGATCAACTTCTCGGCTTGCAATCGGTGGATTTGTAGTTGCAAGCATTGGCTTTATGGAAAACAAATCCAGGCCAACTTCTTGAGGACAAGCCACATGATCATAAAAATACTCCTTTGACACTTGTGCATTTAGATGTTTTTGGTCCCATAGAGGTAACTTCATTTGGTGGTGCAAATTACTTTGTCACATTTCTTGATGATTATACTCGAAAAGTTTGGATTTACATGTTAAATAAGAAATCAAAAGTTTTTTCAAAATTTAAAATTTTCAAGGCTCTTGTGAAAATCAAATAGGGCATAAAATCAAATGTTTGAAAACTGATAATAGAGGAGAGTTTTTTTCCTCAGAGTTTGACAATTTCTGTGCAAACAATGACATTCATAGAATCAAGGTGGTCCCATTCACCCCTCAGGAAAAAGTGCTTCTGAGTGGTTGAATCGGACAATTTTAGAGAGAGAGAGCTGCATGCTTTCCAATGCCGGTTTGGGAAAAGAGTTTTGGGCAGAGGAATGCAACACTGTAGTCTATTTGATAAATCATGCCCCATCATCTCGTTTATATTTTGACATTCTGGAGGAGAGATGGATTGGGAAGAGAATTTCATATCATCATTTGTAAGTGTTTGGTTGTGAAGCGTTCGTGCATATTCTGAAAGAACAACGAACAAAGCTTGATTTCAAATCAAAGACGTGCATTTTTTTGGGCTATGGAGAAGATCAATTTGGTTTTAGGCTATGGGATCATGTTGCTAAAAAAATTGTGCGCAGTCAGGATGTTGTTTTCAATGAGAAAAAAATCCTAGGTTTGCAACCTTTGGACAAATCATCTAATGAATATTTTGATGTTGATTTATTTGAAAATGGTTGTGTCAAGAAAGCTTCAATTTATTTTTCCCATCCTTTAATCATTTCTAGCACCCTTGCTTCTATGCCTTATCTAATTCATAGTCTCTAGTGAATACGTTGCCCTTATCACATATTTCAAATGTTATATTATTGCTTCCTTTAACAAATTCAAACCCTTTAGATGCTATTTCACTACCTAATCAAAGCCTAACACAACCTCAAATAAACCAAATGCAGCCACTCCTTACTACTATGCCTCCACTCATTACTTTGGAGTCTTCACAAAATCATACATTGCTTTCATTATTTGATTTGCGGCCTCTTGCAATTGAGGCACCTTCTATACACACACCGCTACCTTCATTTGTTGATTCACAACCTTCATTTATTTCCATGCACCTTTCAAATGTTGGTAGGCTGCCTCTGTTTAATACTACACAACCTACACAAAGTCCCACACAACCTTCTACACTCAATTCGCTGCCCTTGGATTCTTTACCACAAACTTCAATCTATCAATTAGTGCCACCCTCACAACATAATTTGCTGCCTGTAAATACTAGTCCTGTGTCTTTAACAACTCATTCGCTTCCTTGTTTGTTTGATGCAGAACCTTTACCATCTCATTCGCTGCCTTCTTTGTCTGTTTCACAACCTCATTCCCTTAGTACGCTACCCCCAATTTCACCTACACCGCTTTCTATTTCGTAGTCCACAGATCAGGGGCAACTCCTTGATATATAGGGGCCAATTTTAGCAAACAATTTTCCACAACAAAACAGTGTCCAAAGGAGGCTAGAAACATAGTGCACTAAATTTTTTTTACAGTATAATATAGGAAATACACAACAAGAGAGGTGGAGTAATAAAGAATATGCAAACCCACAGGATGTTTTGCATACAGAAAGTGGTTCTCAATTGAGGAGATCAATCCGACAGAGGAAGTTACCAAAGAAGTTTGATGATTTTGAGTTATTTTCTTCTGATAATTATGATTATGAATTATTTCTTTGTGGTGAGGCAGAGTCGACAACATCAAACAAGCTTGCAAAGATGCAAATTTGGTCAAATGGATGGAGGCAATGAATGAAGAAATGGAATCTTTGCGAGAAAATCACACTTGGGATTTGGTTCCTCTTCCGCCAAATTGGAAACCTTTGAAGAATAAATGGGTATATCATGTGAAAGATGAAGAGGGAGGTCATCAACATTACATGTTCCAGATTAGTTGTTAAGGGTTTTACTCAAGAAAAAGGAATTGATTTCAATGAGATATTTTCCCCAGTTGTGCGAATGAGCACTATTCGAGCAGTGTTAGGCTTGGCAGCCATTTGGGATCTTGAACTTGAGCAATTAGATGTCAAAGCTTCTTTTCTTCATGGAGATGTTGAAGAGGAATTATACATGGAGCATCCTGAAGGTTTTGCAAAACTGGGTCAAGAGCATTTATATTGCAAATTGAAGTGGAGTTTGTATGGGCTCAAGCAAGCCCCCAGGCAATGGTGTTTAAAATTTGACAGCTTCATGACTTAGAAACAATTTATTTGTTGTGATTTAGACCCATGTGTCTATTACAAAAAGCTTCCAAATGGTGAGTTTGTAATTTTATTACTTTATGTTGATGATATGTTGGTTGTTGCCAATAGTGTGAGGATAGTTCATGAGTTAAAACAACATTTATCTTAGAGATTTTCCATGAAATATTTAGGGGCAGCAAAGAGGATTCTTGGGATGAATATAATCAAGGATAGGAAAAAGATAACTTAGATTATCTCAAGAAAAATATATTCTTAAAATTTTAGATAGATTCAATATGAAGAATTCATGCCAAACATGTGAGTAGTCCTTTGGTTGATCATTTTAAGTTATCCTCAACTATGTGTCCTAAAATAGATGAAGAAAAAGAACACATGAAGTGTGTTCCTTACTCATCCGCAGTTAGCAGCTTGATGTATGCCATGACTTGTACACATTCAGATATTGCTCAAGCAGTAGCAGTTGTGAGTAGATTTATGAGTAATTTGGGTAAACAACATGGGCAGGCAGTACAGTGGATATTCAAGTATTTGAAAGGTACTTCTGATCGTGGTTTATGTTTTGGTGGTAAGGACATAAATCTATGAGGTTATGTTGATTTAGATATGGCTGGAGATCTGGATAAAAGGCGTTCTACCACCGGTTATGTATTCACTTTTGTTGGGGCAGTGATCAGTTGGGTTTCTTGGTTGCAATAGGTGGTTGCACTTTCTTCTACAGAAGTAGAATATATTGCTCTTTCTGAAGGGGCAAATGAAATGATATGGTTGTAGCATTTGATAGGTGATTTATGGTTTCAACAATCTATTTTTACTCTTTTTTGTGATAGCAATAGTGCTATTCACTTGTCAAAAAATTCAGCCTTTCACAATCGGACGAAGCACATAGAGCTATGATATCACTTCATTCTCTATTGTATCGAAGAGGGGAAGCTGCAGGTGGAGAAAATTGACACAAAGTTGAATCCAGCTGACATGTTGATGAAAGTAGTTCCGAGGGAGAAGTTTGAATTATGCAGAGCTTCTCTCGAACTTGTGCAACTCTGACATTAACTGTACAATGGTGGGATATCTCTGAACAACCCAAATTAACAAGTTTCTCCTTTAATTCGAAATACTTTCTCATTTTGTAATTACTTCTATTGGCATGTGTTGGCCAGTTTAGAAGTTGTATATTTTGAATTGTTTTTTTATTTTGAATTGATTTTTCCAAATATTGGTTGGAGACTATTTTATAAATATGTTGCTAGCTGAATATGTAATCAATTCAGAACTTGAGAATAATAAGAGATAATCCCTGAGTGTGGATGTAGCCATTAAATTAATGGAGATAAATCTAGTGTTCATATTTTGTGATTGATTTTAATCTTTTATTTTTTGCAATTATTTTTCACTTAAATTCTGCAAATTATATTCAACAGATATTATGCCAAAGGTGGTGTGGTTCACTCCAGATTGCTATGAGATGTGTAGGTCGACTCCAAACAATGCCTCCAAAATTCTTTAAAGACGTCTAACCATCTTCCTAAAATTTTAAACTCACAACAATGAAAACAAACTAATTACACTGATTCAACTATGGCTTGCTCTATCTCCACCTAAATCTCTAATACCATATTAGAATTAGGAAGATCTAGGAGATAAGAGACAAAAACATGAACAATGCAATAAGATATAGCTTACTTTCAACAATGAGCTCAAATCCTTATTATAAAGAATGAGGATGAACAAAATCATGCAATGGATTGAGGAGAGGACTGAATGAGGATGAGCAAACACATGCCATGGATTGAGGAGAGGAATCCTCATCCTGCAGTGGTGGCGAGTTTCTCTCCTCAATGCAAGGGAGAGGTGTCGAGAGGGATTGGACACCTCTCAAGATACCTCAACATCCTTGACACCTCATAGGAAATGAGTCAAGGGTCAACTCCAACACCTAACTAGGCTTAAGTTATCCTAACTAGATTAGAATACATTAACATTCAATTCGTACTTGACTCTTTTGCCAATAAGTGCAATATATTAACATATGAATTGAAGCAAGTGGTATTCCAAAGAAATTTGGAATCTGGGTAATCATAAATTACAAAAAAAAATGAGCTCAGAAATAAACCATGTGAAGCCTTGGAGTGGTATAAAATGAGTGGTAGAAATATGTGGAAAGACCTAGAACAAAACCTTGAAACATCTCGTCTAGAGCCACACAAAGCTTCTCATAGATTTCATAAGCTTTTAGATCTTTCTTGCACTCGATTTGAACACCCTCACAACAATAAGCCATGATATTTTATTTTCAAATAATAATCAACCAACTCCTCATCCGTGGGATGAAATCTAAACCTTGGCAGCAAACTTGTCAGTGCCATGCCTCAACACCAATTTGCTTCTTTATCCTACAAACACTCAAAGCATTAACCACACCACCTAATGAATTATATATACCAAAATCCAGTCCTCTATTCCCAAAAACCTTCGATTGATCCTCCTGTTTCACCACATTGACTCAGAAGTTCAAAAGCTTGCAAATTGTTATCTTATGCCTACAAACAAAATATTCCTATGCCTGCAAAGCAAACAATGTTAAATGTGCTCATAAAATCTAGAAAATTTGATACAAATGTTCTCCAAGAGAATGATTAGCTCACTGATAGACATGAAAAAATCATGCTTTTGAATTCCATGCATGCAAAATTTGGAGATCGCGAGAGAATTTGTTGAGAGAGTAAACTTATGAGCAAGCTAGTACGAAACATTTTATTCTTGTGATACGTCTTATGATAGCTTGTGACATCTTGAGCTTTTAAATTTACCATCTCAACAATGAAGAGCTATGCGAGGGAGAGATTTGAGATCTTTTAGGGTTTACTCTTCCACTACTATAGGGTGCATGTCATTTGAACACCAATTTCTAGCTGAAGAGTTTTTCCTTACATATATTTTTTATTTTTGATGGATGCCACTATAGATGCTTCTTGGCCTAATAATTAATAATAAGTGTTAAATAATGAAAAAATAAACTTAGACAAATCTAGATTTTTTCATTAAATAAATTAAGTATTATTTTATTATGAAATATTTGCATACATATTTAAAGCATAAAACAATGCGAATGAAAAAAGAAAGTTTCCATCAATTTGACAAAAAAACATTACAAATAGAAATAGAAAATTCCCATCCAGTTGTTAAATCAATATTTGTTTGGATTTTATGTGATAAGTGAGATTTGAGAGGTTTTTACATGATATTATGGGGGTTTTTACCATTAAATGATAGTTGGTTCACTGTTAAATGGTAGCTGAAACTTGTTTTTCAAAAAATCAATAGTGGTTTGTAGGAATAAGACTTGTTTCAGGCTCAAATCTCACACTATATGTAGCCTATTGGATAAAAATAAAATAACAATAATTTGTATTAACAAATATGTTACGTGGTAAGTTTATTGTTTGGATTTTATGTGATAAGTGAGATTTGAGAGGCTTTTAACTGATATTATGGAGATTTTTACCATTAAACGATAGTTGGTTTATCGTTAAATGGTAACTAAAACTTGTTTTTCAAAAAATCAATAGTGGTTTGCAGGAATGAGACTTGTTTCAGGCTCAAATCTCATAATATTATATCTAGCCTATTGGGTAAAAATAGAATAACAATAATTGGTATTAATAGATCTATTACGTGGTAAGTTTATTGTTTGGATTTTATGTGATAAGTGAGATTTGAGAGGCTTTTACCTGATATTATGGAGGTTTTTACCATTAAACGACAACTGGTTTACTGTTAAATGGTAGCTGAAACTTGTTTTTTGAAAAATCAATAGTGGTTTGCATGAATGAGACTTATTTCAGGCTCAAATCTCACACTATATGTAGCCTATTAGGTAAAAATATAAATAATTGGTATTAACAGGTATGTTATGTGGTAAGTTTATTGTGTACATATATTTAATTCTATGATAAAAGTATTATTGAATGGTTAAGATGTATGTTTATTTAGTTTTGTATGTAAAACACTTCATATTTATGTTATTTTGGTAATATAATTTTTTGTTTGCCCAACAAAGTTATAAATGTACATGTAATTGTTCAATATTTCATTTAAATGTTAATTTTGATTTTTGAAATTTAAATGTGCTATAGTTTAAGGTACTTTCAATAATTCTATGAAAAGAGTTGAAAATTAAATGTACTATAACTTATCAATATCAACGATCATTTTCAAAGGTATCTAACACAATTGACACAAAAAGTATTAACTATAAGGAAAATTTCAAAATTTTCTTTTAAGACATGTATCTATTAATTAGTACTATAGTTTTTCAAAATAACGAATACATTATTGTAATTCCCATTCAATTGTACACCAATTTTTATGGCATGACATGATATAATTATTTTTTTTATAAATGATGCACTCTCTCGCAATGTTGGGCTCATTCCTTTAACCATTTTCCACCCCTACTTACACATACTTCCACACATCTCATCTTATCCTATCCATATATACACTTAATCTAATACAATCACCATTTATTACACTTGTTGTTAGACTCATAGGTATTTGTACCTTCTCATGTTGTTTGATATAGATTTTGATACTAATAGTTTACTTTATCAATAATATTTTGTATTGACATTGCGACATATGATGGTATGTTTTGCATAAATCTACTATGAATTAATGTTCAAAGCTATAGTTATATTTTAGATTCAATGTTTTTTTTATATATGCATATATTGATTAGTGATTATATTATCTAGTTCAACATTATGATCATTATGATTGTTATGTTAACATCTAGGACATCTATATCATCTTAGCTTTAGATGATTTCAATTAGATATAGTTTTAATTGGATTTTTTATTATATCACATTGATTTATTATGATGTGCTTCAAATATTATTATGTTGTGCAGACATGTTTGATATTTTAATTGAGTTTATAGGTACAAGTTTCCTCAATAGTGGTTGGTTGGAGATAGTCAATGTGGCGTAGAAAAATGGATGCTTCTTGCTTGACATGTGGGAATAATTCATGATAAATTGGACTTAATGAGGCCTTGATTTAGTGTTGTGAGGCATTTTATGCATCCACACTAGGTATTGGACCCTTGAAAATGCATTTATCGATGTCTTGTGAAGGTGTTGTAAAATACTTTCACACTTTTCTGGACTTAATGAATCCATCTCCCCTTAATTCAACATTATAAAATGTATTTAATTGCATCAATCTAGAAGACTTGGAAAATAGACTTAATGTTAATCTAGTGCTGTAATGTGTTTTACACATTCATATTGGATGTTGTGCCTTCCTAGGCTATGTGGACCTCATTTTAGTGTTGTAAAGTGTATTTAAGATCACACTTTCACATTGATGTCAAGCCCTAATTACTCTTTACATAACCACTAATAGGCCCCTATGACCCAATATTGTGCATCTCGAGGCAATACATGATGAAATACTTGACAAAGTCATCATATAAACCTTATTTCCTTACTTCCCAGCATCCTAGTTGGCAAATGGGCCCCTTTGGGACTAATTCGCCATCTGTGGCAAATTAGTCCTTGCCAGGTGGGATTGATTCGCCCAAGGTGGCGAATGAGTCCCATTTGGGCCATTTTTGACTTTTGAGCGGGAAATTTTGGAATTTAAGTTTTGTTTTTCTTCATGTCGGCCTTAGGGATCCAATTAACAGGTAAATAGGGTGTATTTCCTATAAAATGAAGTCTCTAAACACTAATTTACATCTCTCAACTCATTCACACATCTCTCATCATTCATTCATCATCTATCTTCTCTATCTAGTCAAGCAAGTTAGGGTTTTTATATTCTAAGTCATCAAGATAAATTCCAAGGACATTCAAAGGTAGATTATTCATGTCTTGTTGAAAAAATTCAAGATAAAATATCACGGAAAGGTAATAACTTCATTATTTCATGCTTCATTACATTCTTTCATAATTTTGGTTTAATTACCTACAAAGGGGTTTGACCAAGCCAAAGCCCCATGCCTTAACATCCAACATTTCTCTTTCTCTTCTTGTGTGTTGGTAGATTTAGGCATCTTGGAAGCTTGGAAATCATTAAGAATCAATTTTCAAAGTTTTTTAAATATTCTCTTCATTTTCTAAGGAAAAATATCAACAAAAAGTCACTTTCAGGCTCGGAAATTAGACTTTTGGAGGCAGACACCTGTCAGGAACCAGAGAGAAGATTGAAGACTTCAGTTTCCACTTTTGGATTTTCTAAAATTAAAAAGTGGAATCATTCACCATGGGTGGAAAATGAGTGTCACTTCCAAGCTTGATTTTTATTTTCTACAGTTTTGGATACCCATTTGTCTGAAATAGGCTCCAAAATACTTTCTCAAATCTGGGACTAATTCGCCCAGAATGGCGAATGAGTCCCACCAGGCCTAAAAATCAAGATCAGTAACATTCCATAAATCATTTCCAGTCTCCATCAAGATCTTAGGTGCACACTTTCAGCTTCATCCATTTATGTTGCAATTTGTATTCATTTCTAGGTGTTTTTACATTACACAATGTGTTTTCAAACAACTACCATTTCTTTAGTTTTCATTCAATAGTCAATATATTTCTTTAGTTTTCTGCATTTAGATAATCTCATCTAGGCACATCTCATTCATATTTCCATTGTACTTGCATTAATCTTGAGTGAACCACCTAGATTTTGGTGTGGGATCTATCTCTTTCCTTTAGGTGAAAGACCCTAATTGAGCAAAAGAGATAGCATTTCACACTCTTAAAATCTATGGTTCAATCAACATGGGTAAAAATGTTATATATAACTCTTTATCTCACTTTATTCATGTTGTGGGATGAACCATTTGAAACCTTGAAGAAAATTGGTTGATTCTATATTCTTTTGCAATGAATACGCTTGTAAAATCTATGGTTAACTTGCAAAAGGTTTATTTATCCCTCCTTGCACTTGCATTTATTTAATTTTATAATTTTTTCTAGAGTGTGTAGAGTATCTATTATGTTTGAGTTGAAATTGATTGTCAAATTATGGTTTAGTGAAGAATGTCATGTGAATTTTTATATTGAATGTTGCACTTGGAAATTTAGAAAGGTTAATTGATTCACTAAAATAGTATGCATTAATTACTGAATTGAAGAGTTTTTATGCATAAGTTTTCAAAATTCAATTTTCAAAACATATTAATGTTTAATTATGTAACTAAAATATCTAAACTGAAAGTATTCACTCCAAAATATCTAAAGTAGATATAAGATGTTTTAAATTTGAAAGGGGGAAAAGTTGCTAAAGGGCTTTAGAGGAATTTTTGAGCCAAAAGAGAAAATGAGATTCATTTTGAAAAATATTTTTATTTTCATGTTTTGGAGTGTCTTTCCTTTCCATATCCTTTGTTATGTGAGCCCTCTATTTGGACAATATTGTTTGGAGTTTTCTTATAGATTAGAGAGCTTTGGTTGGATCTTGAAGAAGTTGGTAAGTGGTTATGTGTAAATTATCTTCATGAAATATCATCTCCATCTTTGAGGGTTTACTCTATTGAAGGCATTCTCCTCTTTTAAATTTTATGCTTATATTTAAATAGATTCATGTTTTTACATCCATTATATTAGGTGGTTAGTATATGTATCACTTCGCTAGATTTTGATTTGGTTTAAGATTTTTAAATGGATTTTTGGATGTAATTTAATAAGTTTTCATTTGTGAAAATGGAGAAATAGTAGCAAAAAGTATGGAATTATTTTAAGAAAAAATTATGTGATTTGAAAAGAGTAATACATTAATTATTAGGCTCTAACCAATATTCTTCATTTTGATTTTTTTTTTTTAAATTTTAAAAATATTCAAATTCATCAATGGTGTTTTTCAAAATTTGCATAGATCTTAACTTTTTGAAAAAAGTAAAATTAAATTTTAGAATGTGTAAAACCGTTTCTTTTATGGGATGATATTCTACCTATAATTTTTTATTTTAAATCTTTTAGATTTGAGTGCCATAATTTATCACCTCATTTTCTATGTGATGGTATTTTGATCATTTTGGACCCTTTTTTAATTAGTACAAGCTCTACAGGTAGGGGTAGAGTGGAATACTTTCACCATTCAAAATTAGAATGAAATCCATGGGAAGAGATTTAAAAGGAGACACTTATAGTGTATAATATTTGACTTGATTATATACACCCAAAATTGACACATCATTATTTCAACTAATCACCTCACCATTTCCTCTAGAGAATTAATTGAAAAACTCTGTATTTATATAATTAATTATCAAATTTTCATCCCATTATCAATTAAATAATACTACATTATTTAATTATTAAAATCACTATTTATCAACTGTTCATCTAGACTTTTTCCTAGTCTTTAATTATTAATTATCCTTCTTCTATAGTCTACCTTAGATAAATAAATTAAATTATTTATCTAAGCCCCTTATCCTCACCATAAAAATGAAATCTAAAGAACCACTAATTTGTGCTTCAAACCCTTACATAAATACTTTTCTTATGAGCATAACATGAGATCTAACATAAATTTTATAGAAAATGAAAGAGTTATTAAAACACATGATCCAAATATTTGCAAGTTTGAGTTAAGACAACATAGAAGTTGTAAATAAAGAATGATCAATTATCAAAGATATGCCTAACAATAAGAATGATACAAAGGACGATTTTTTATGTCAATAGAGAATAAAACACATGATAAAGGCCAAATAGGCATAGTCCAATATTCTTATTCTTTGTATTTACTTTAATATCAGAGAATAATACAAAATACTAAGGTCGGGATCAAGACATAATCCAAAAAACTGATAAAAAATATTACAATATTATGACAAAACAATTATGTAATTGATTTGTTACACTTCCTAACTACTACTTGCTTACTAACTTTTTTCTATCTGTAACTATTGCTTTTAAACACTATTTCTGAGAAGAGACTTGAAAATTCCCTTTTATAGAACAAGGGAAGCAAACAAGAATAGAGCACTCTCCACTTCCACAAAACATATAAGAAAAAAAAATGGTGGCATTAAATCCACTACCCTAAAATCCTATTCCAAAATCAGATTTTTGTCAAACAAATTATCCACTAAATAATAAAGTCTAAGCTACTTGATTACCAATTGAAACACAACTCAAACCATTTGATCCAATTATCTTCATTAAAAGATGTGAAAATCGTTGAGTTGGAGTTCAGTGAGTAGTGGAAAAGAACCTCCTTAGTAGGTGCATTTTTGTAGGAGATGCTAAAATGCATACTGTACAGGCCTTTTAAAGGTGTGAGAAATGAGATGGGTGAAAAACTACCTGATACGAGAAAACTACCTAAGTAATTATCCCTAAGTTAAAAACTTAACACTAACACCCCCCCTTAAGTGAAAACTTAGGGATATTATTATGCAAAATGAAATGCAAGACGGGTCCTAGCTACAAGGAAATGTTAGGTACCCATGCACAAATGCTATGCAATGCAATCTATCACAACTAGAGAAAAGGAGAAAAACCTTGTGGGAGAAAAATCCTCTCCAAAAGAGATAAAAAAGGCTAAAAAAGTGAAAGGAGGAGGAATTTACAAGACCCCCCAAGGAAAACTTCCATCACCGATCTCAGAAAAATACAAAAGGAGAGAGACTAGATGTAGCCCCCCCATAGAAAAGAGTAGAAATGCTGAAGATCCCCCCTATGATGAAGATACTCTTGTGCTGATCTCGGAAGTCTAAAGAATATCCCATGTTTGCAAACAACAAGCCTCCCTTTAGGGAGAAACAACCACTGATGCAAGAGAAATTCCAACTTTGAAACAAGAGAAGGGAGAGAAAGAATCAACATGAAAGATTCCTATGAAAATTGTCCCGGTGCCTCTACGTCACCAAATGACACATCATGATTAGGTGCAACCTCAACTGAAGAAGGTGGATCAACAAGACCATGTGGAAAATTTGAAGCAAAATTATCCAAAGACATAGATGGTGTGACATTAGTGTAGATACTATCATAAAAAAGAAGGAATATACCCTCAAATGCATCATCTAAATCATAAATGTGAGATTCACAAAACAACTCCGCAAGACCTATCAAGTGACTATCCCAAAAGAATGATATAAAGGATCAAAAACATCCTATTGTGCTGAAGAACCAACCTCTGAAGCAATAGGATATGAATCAACATAGGTTTGAAGAACTCCAAAGTTCAAATGACCAATCTCTCCCGAAGAATTGCTATCAAAACTAGCAAGAGGGGTGCAAGGCTCATAATCATCATCATCAACAAAATAAGAAAAGGCATAGAGACTAGACTCATGATCAGCTTCACCAACAACAATGAATTTTCCAGTATCAGCCTCTCTAATGAAAACAAAATCTATAGTGAACTCTATAGTCTTAGGTACCTCACCATGAGTAATATGATAGATGGAAAGTAGATTTGTGTGCAAAACATGAATACACAATACATCTCTCAAACAACCATCACCAATCTCAACAATGGATATCCTTGCAACATCCAAAAACTTACTATCTCCTAAAAAAATCTTAGAAGTATCAGTAGGATGAAGACCCAAAAAAGGATAGGGAGTAAAACCTATGTGATGAGATGCTCATGAATCCAAAAATCATCTTTCACGACTAGAATGAACTATAGAAGTTAGGTCAATGCATGTCCTTTGAGTTTATATTCTTTACCTTTCATTCCATTTACAAATCTTCCATTCCTTGACAATGTAGGTTTGGATGAAGGTGAAGGTGATGCAAATGGAGAGGTTGTAGAAGGAGTCACATATGAGGGCAGTAGAATATTGTTCTTCTAAAGAAGATGTGAGAGCTCATCAATCTTCTTCATATAATAGTGGTGTTCATCATGACCTTTCTTCTTGCAATACACACAACTAGACTTCTCCTTCTTAGGTTTATCCTCTTTTGAAGAGGTGGAGGAATCATTAGACTCTATCTTAGCCTTAGGTTTCTTCTTCCCTTTTCTCTGAGATGCTTGTGCAACTAATGTATGATTCATAGAGACCCCCTCTAATTGGGAAAGTTTGGCTTGCTCCCTTGTCAAATGGTCATAGAATGTCTCAAAAGAAGGAAATTTGAATGCATTGCCCAAAGTATCCATGGTGGTGTAGAAGGTAGAAGAAAAAAATGCAAGTGGACCTCTTAGCTTAGACAAAATAAAAAAAATGGACTCCTTATCAGTTTTATCCTTCACACATGCTGCCAATTGTGACCTCACGAATTTGAACTTGACTAGGAAATCATCAATGGAAGGAAATGCATCACGGGAAAGAGAAGTTAAGTCTGCCTCTAGTTGCAAAGCACGAAACTCACTGATTTGACCAAATAGGTTTTTGAACTCATCCCATACCTCCTTGGGTGTATTACACTCAATTTGGAAAATAAGACTGTCAGAAACATGCAAAGCTCTCAGAACCATAGCTTCGTCACACTTGTTTCTATGAGAAAATGTTTCATACTCCTTGGTAAAAGTGGGTTGTTTATCATTCAATGTAGACCACAAACCCTTAGATTGGAGAAACCTATGTATTTTAATCTTCTAGGTATGATAGTTATGGGGGGTTAAAATTTCAACTAAATCAAGAGTAGCAATGACAACAATTTGTACCAAAATCAAGCCAAATACACCAAGCAGATACAACTAAAACCTCCAAAAAAATCAACCAAGGCAGCCTCTTGAGATTTATTTTTCCAACATAAGAAAAAATCACTTAGGAATTAAAAAATACTGAATAATTGGGATGCAAAATTATCTTTTTAGTGGGAATTGATTCATTCCCCTAACCTAGGAACATGAATACCAAAAATTAAGCCCAATCGTAACAGTGTGGTATGGACCCCACCTCCAATGGGTGTGGTAAAACTCAATTTCAACAGGGCTTCCAGAGGGAACCCATGTGCATTTGGTGTTGGTTGTGTAACAAGGAACCATACAGACAAAATTATTAGCACCCTCACATTAAATTTTTAGATGGAACAAATAATAGTGATGAGACACAAGCATTACTTGTAGGTTTGAAATTGGAAAAGTTAGTAGGCATCAAACATATATGGATTGAGGGGGATTCTATGATCATAATCAATGCATGTAAAGAAACAAACTTAGTTAGTTGGTTGTTAAGTTGCATACTAAAAAAAGGATTCAAAATGTTGCAAGATTTTAATTCTTACTAGATTACACATTGTTATAGAGAGGGTAATAAAGTAGCAGATATGTTGACCAATATGGCGTGCGACCTGAAAGTTGGGGTACCGCAAATTCACCAAATGAATTTTGCTAACTATCTTGCCCTAACGCATTTGGCCAACAATGAATTGCATCCCATAAAGGGTGAATTAAGCTAACATCATTAATTTTTTTAGTGTGGAGGGCTCGTGGTACTAAGTTTTGTTAGTAGTGTCTATGTCCATCTTCCTTTACTATTCTCAACATGATGCAAGAATCATACTTTAAGCATCGTAGGTAATGTTGGTTACCAACATCATCAGGTTGCTTTAGTAGCTCACTTCACATTTGTAAAAATTCGACCCCAACATGGATTATCATACTCTAAGCATCACGAGTTGTGTTGGTTACCAACATCAACTAGTTGCTTTTGTAGCTATCATTTTTCCTTTGTAGAAACTCGACCAAAAGAGGTCTCCATGCAAGCACTGAGTCCTTGAACAAAATTATTAGTGTCTCATGACTCATCTATTCATAATTCTTGTAAACTTCTCATAGATATATGTTTCCCCAAAGTCACAATACTAAACATATGAGTTAGCCTCCATCTCCAAGCTCTATGTGACCTTGGTTGGGTATTTGCTTCCATCTGTGGGTCTTTTGTGGTAAAGTTTGATCTTATCAAAGTTATACATTTCCCATTATGCCCAGAGGCCTAAATGTATAGTGAAAAGCCTTGAGGTGCCACGTGGTGTATTTGTGTGCCATTTATAAAAGGTGAGTGGTTGTTGGTTATATAAAGCACCCACCGCACACCAATGCTACATGAAAAATTGGTGCATTCCAACGATGCTCTTAAATAATGAAAGTAACATCTGATGTGTGATTGGCCGAGATCACTGTCGTGGTGTTAGTAATTTTCTCTCGCTCGTGGGTCTCTATTCGTATAATTTTGGAGCTTTCCAAAAATAAGTGGTGTCCCACCTAGGTAGGAGGGTATAGTTTATTGTGGGAAGTGTTAAGGTGCCACATGGCGGCTTCACATGCCATAAAAAAAGGTAAGTGATGTCTTCTATTTGATTAAGAAATCACTTCCACATCAAGCCACATGGCATGCTAGTATAGACCACAAAAGCTTCTAAGTATTGCAAGCAATTGATGTTGCATGATTGGCTAGGACTTTTGGTGGGTTCACCACTAGGTAAAAAGGAGGAGGATGCAAGGTGCGCCATTGCATTCTCTAAACGAGAAATGATCATTAATGGCCAACCTAGTAGCTTTCAAGATTTTAGCATGGCTAAAAGTTGGCGCTAAACTTAGACAACGCCCCCACTACCTTGACACATAAACATGTGGCACCATTTCACTCCCTCGGGTTCCTTTCCAAAGCATTGGTTACTTTGATTTTCAAATACTTGACAAGTTTCTATGTTGGCATCGAGTTATATGATTCTCATATAGAAGCATAAATTGGTGTATTTCATACACTATGGTTAATTGGAAGTGCATTTATTAACACTATTTAATCTGATGAGATCACTAATTGGAAACTCTTAGTACAACAAATCTTTTGGATGTAAATTGGCACATGCTGCATCAGATTGTTAGTCATTTTATAGATTTGTCATTAATGACAAGGCAGCTATGAAGTACTCAAAAGGAGGGTTGACATGAGTCAAAAATGGGTAATACATCTCTTTAAAATTACTTCAGCACCTCTCCTAATGGGAAATGAATCTAGAAATAATTTCCTCTTGCTTGAAGTGTGGGAGGATATGTTAGCATAGTTTAGTGTGGTATTACATTATTGATCTTGTTGATCAAACTACCGCTATAGTTAAATTTCGATTATAGTTATACCAACTTTAATCTCCTTATATATGTTATTGTTGAGCATTGATTAATATATTAAGAACCACAATATTCAGATCCTCCTTTTTGGCCAACATTTGGTGTCATAGATCTGTGTTCCAGAGGTAGGTTTTCAATAACCACTGTTTGAAAATCACCACATATGGTTTGTTTTCCCAGATTTTAGGGCCGTCGACTTGTTATTGATTGTGCTCTTCCATTTGAAAGTAAACCGTTACCACTTGTATGATTTAAGGGTGTCGGAGGTGATACACTAGTGTGAATGCAAATATGGTGCAGTTGGTGGTAAACGTAAGTTAGTCTATCTTCAAAAGTATTGTTCCCTGTCTTGATAGTAATATTGAAATAAGTTTGCACATGGAGAAATGTCAATTTTGATTCATCCATTCAAGAGCGAGATAATCATTCATTTGCAATACATATTAGTTGTGTAGTGTAGAAAAATGTATCCCTTTATATTTTTACACTTGTTTGGGCCCTCCTTGTGGATTTTGGCTTAATGTTGCCTTGATTTAGTGTTGTAATGTGGATGACACATTCACATTAGGTCTTGGGCCCTTGTGAACTAATGGATTTTAATGGTACCTTGCTAAAGTGTTGTAACTCACTTTCACAATTTCCTAGGGTTTTATCAAATAATTAAACATTTAATAAATTTATTTTTAATCAAAATCAACTTTAATCTTTCCTTATTTGTAAAACACTTTCACATTTATCTAGGCTTGTCATAAATAATTGGGCTTTCTTATGCTTTAATTGGCCTTATTTTGCATCCACAAGCCTCATTTATTGCATATTTTTGAGGATAATCCTGACACCAATTATTGACCAATCATAATTTAGGTGTTCTTGGCTTGTGTGGCGCATATTTAGTGTTTGAGACTCATTTGTCACCTTGGGCGAATGGGTCCCACCTGGATCTTTTGGCCCCGAACCAGATTTCACACATTTATAAGGACTATTTGTTTTTTGTCCCATACATTATGTTTGATGGGAATCATTCACCACCTTGGGCGAATGAGTCCTGTGTGGCCCAAAATCAAATTTAATTCAAATTTTTGGCTAGATTTTATTCTCCTAAATTTGATGTCGGCTTGCAGTGTTGTAATTTTGGGAATTCTTGCATAATTGAGTATAAATACAAGGTTCATTCACTCATTTTATCATATCAAGCAATCAAGTGACCTAGCATTCAAGAGAGTTCACAAGAGCATTTGAGAATTCATAAGAGCATTTAAGGACATATTATCAAGCATTTTAGAGCAGCATTCAAGTACCAATTATCATGTCAAAGATTTCATATATATCATGTTTGTTATTGTGCTAACAATTGTGATGTAGGGTTTATGATTCAATCAAGTCTTGCAAGAAAGATCAACATTATTCAAGCAAAAGTCAAGAACCACATCCATTGCAGCTATTTCAAGCATATTTGCAACACCTTATTGCTAGGGTTTGGTCTAGGTTGCAGATTTCATAAGGAGCAAGATTGGAGAAAAGTTGCAAATCATCAAAGTTGTCAAAATTGTCATCAAGCCTTGTAGAACCTTGGAGATCATCTACAGGTTGCAAATCAGAGAGTCGGATCTAGAAATCAGTTAGGAGGGCCAAAGCAGAGAGAGAAGAGTAGGATCAGCCTTTGAAGTTGCTGAAAAGACCAACTGGACTATTCACCATTTCTAGTGAATGAGTCCTAGTTCCATTCAATTTTAAGGATTTTGTAGATTTGGATACCCTTTTGGCAGATTTTTGTTCTTCCACAGTTTCCCATAAACTAGACTAATTCTCCTAGCTTGGTGAATGAGTCCCAATTATCCTTGATAGTAGATTTTCTAGAATTCCAGATGCCCATTTTGTCTTCTTTGGATTCCTAGGTGCACACTTTCTGTTTTATAGTCTTTTGTGTTGTTTTGTTCAATTTTCTAGGTCATTTAGTGTTAGTTTGCATTCAATTAGAGTTTTGCATTTCATTTTGCATGTCATTGTATTTTCCAAGTTTAAACTTGGTGGTGAACCCCTCATTAGATTATTCAACCCCTAGGACAACCCTCTTGCAAGATCTCTTTCTATTTTGCATTGAGATCTCAAGGGATTGTTCTTGAGTGAACGTTAGTGAAAATTGCCCCTTTTAGGTACATAAACCCTAAAGGTGGGAGAGACCAATTTTCCACCTATCATTTTGGTGAACCTATATTTAGCACATCATAATTCTGATTTGGAGTGCATTTACATCCTAGATTTAGCTTGTATTTACATTGCATTAGGATTTGCATTGGTTAATTTGCATTCTAGGGTTTCAAATTTTTGCATTAGTGAAAGTTCATTTAATTTGCCTTTTTGCATCCAATTTCATTGAAAATAGTCAAAATCTGCATTTATATCTCACATACAAATCAGAAAACATAAAAAGCATAAAAAATGATGAAAATTTTCAAAAAAATCATCACTGGGACTCATTCGCTAACTTGGGTGAATCAATCCCTTTGCATATTTTGCACTACATTTTCTGGCATTTACAGTTCAAATTCTAAGTTTTTCTTTGCTATTACTGTCTTTCTATTTTAGTTTCTAGAACTTTTGTTTTCAACATTTCATTATTCTTAGATTACATTGCATTTGCATTCACCTTTTATTTTGTAGCCTTTGTATGAGTGTTTGGTATCCTATTACTAATACTGTAGTGAGACGAAGTTCAAGACTCGTGTCATCCCACAATAGAATAGTCGTTGTGGATCTTGGGTCGTCTAGCTCTTTCACTCCTAGTATTGACATTAGTACACTAGGCATGGACAACACCTCTAACAACTCTTTTCCTTTAAGTAACATGCCAATTGAAACAAGGAATGACAGTGTCCCACAAGAAAACAAAATTCACATTCATGAGGAGCTAGCACACTTACAACATCAAGTGCAAAATGACAACATTTCAACCACTTCCATCCCTACTATAGATAACATTCACCACGTGCTTGAAAGTGAAGAGGGCTTGACTTTATGAAAAACATAGTTCAAATATTTGGAAAGGATCTCACCCCAACCATTAGTTGTCCTTTGCCAACAAGCAATGTTACAAGTTAAGGAGGAACTCAAATTTCTCCTCCCACAATAATTTCCTCAATACCTACCTATACCAACCCTCAAGTCACAACAACAATGCAACAAGTTAGTAATGTGATTCCTTCCTTAGGTATTCCTGCTAGCATCCCTAGTTCCTATGTGGCATCACATGTTATATCTCTTACCACTTTACCACCTATAAGCATTCCATTCACTTGTCTTACGAACACATACACTCCTTCCCCACTTTCACTTCCATTTCATAACACAAAAAATGACCCTCTCATTTCCCAACTCTTCCAAACTATTTCATCCCTTCAAATAAAAATTTCCACCATAAACCAAAATCAAGATGGTCCACCTACATATTATGTCATAAGCAATCCATTGTCCTTGGAGATATTGAAAACACCGATGCCACAAGGTGTAGAGGTGCCTAGATTTGAGAGATATAGAGGGAAGGGAGATCCTTCTAACCATGTTAATACCTATACTTCCTTATTTCTAGTGACTTTGTCCTTGACGATAAATTGTTGGAAAAGCTTTTTCCTAGATCCTTGAAAGATACTGCCTTGGAATGGTTTTCTTCTTTACCGAATAACTCAATTTGTTCATTCAATGAACTTGATGCATTTGTAAAAATTTTCCAAGTGATTATGAATCCCAAGATGACCTTAGAAGATTTGATGAGATGTAAGTAAAAGAGGAATAAAAGATAACTGATTTTATCTCATGCTATCAATTGCTTTATTCCCAAATCAATGTCAAGGTCCCCGACCCCCACCTTCAAAAGATGTTCATAGAAAATTTTCAAAGAAAGATTCAAGACAATATTACCATGAAGAAATTCCCATCCTTTACATGCACTTGTGCACTGCCCTTCGTGATTATCAAAATTTAGTTAGTAGTCGAGATACAAGGTCCACTTCTAGCTGAATCAAGAAATCTAAGCCCGCAAACCAAAACTCCCAACCTTTTGGAAAAAAAAAAAAAGGGTTCCTTAAATTTAATCCCCCTCGACAAAAAACTCAAAATGTCAATAAATAATTAGCTAAGCTGTTAAAGCCATGGTACCCTTTAGCTATGGAGACCCAAAAAGACAAATCACTCCCTTACTCGATACCCTTCATATCACAATGTCTCAACTTTTAGAACAACAAATGATTACCTTGCCTCCCATCAAAACAATCGACCCTAATAAGATTTTACCCTCAAGCTTTAAAAAAAATTCCTATTGCCATTATCATTGACAAAATGGACATGACACAAAATATTGCAAGTGTCTTAAACATCTTGTGTAAGACAGGTCATTGATTCTGACCATCTTTCCATTGGAGGTGTTAGTGATCAAGGAAATAAGTCTGTTGCCCCTCCTAACCAAAATTCAGAAATTTCCACCAACCCTTTGCCAAAACATAATATTTCATTTGTCAAAGCTAGCAAAACTACAAAGAATGATGTGATGAATGTGGACACAGATGATGATAATAATGATTATATTCAAAAAAATATTATTAATAATGATCCTATAGAGGAAATGGTAGGGGTGATAGACACCATTCATCGTAAGGGCCAAAATAAGAGTTTTCTTGACATTTCTTTCTCCTCTAAGGATATACTTCAACATGCACCTGATGGTCCTCTCTACATAGCCAGTTGTATCTATGACAAGCCCACTAATGGGATACTAATAGACCCAACCTATGGAGAGAATATGATGACCAAGGACTTCTTACTTTTGCATGAGCTCTATCAAGACATATACAATAAACTGAAAGCATGGATCAAGACACACAATGGTTTTGCTTGCCCTACGATAGGATCAATCACCTTACCATTGCAAATAAGACTAAAAATGAGGGGGAGAATGAGGGATAAGGGCGGTTCGCCTGAACCACCTTTTAATTTTCATTTCCCTTGATTTTTGGTAGGAAATGGGGGGAAAGCATTTAAGTGGGTTCGCTCGAACCTTTAGGCTCATTTGAACCCCTAAAACCAATTTTTTTTCTATGGGCTCATTTTTTGTGAGTTTTCCTTCCTCCATCAAATTGTAAACCACTATTGTGGCTTCACCTAGATTTCACATTCTCCATCATCCCACAGTTAAACTAATTTTGTGTGAAGCTAGGCCACCCTTGGCTTCGCTCTATGAAAGGTGTCCATTCGGTTGTACATAAATGTTTAAAATTTCCCTTTGACAATAAAATATTGACTGTACACCATAGTGGCTTTAATTCTTTGTCATCCAAAGGAAATTTTTCCTTAGATGCCTTTTAGCCTGAGCCCATGGAACCGATAAAGCCACGAGAAGACTTCTTTTTCCTGTATTATCAAAAGTTCAAGGAAAGGAAGATAAAAAAATTATCCCTCCGAAACATGTCCCCATCAAAATCCAAACCTACTATCCTTGATGAAACTATGATTGAACCTTAAAAAATCCCAAACAACCAAGACAAGCCTAAGAAAAAACTTTCAGCTACATCTTGCAAATGGCCAAGAGACAATGAAAACAACCCTGCCAAACCCCCTAGAGTAAAATAGGTATATAAAGTAAAAGAGAAATTGGTCAAACAACCTTCGGTGGTTCCTTCCATTCCTCCCCTTAGGGAAGAAAATAAACCCATAGTTGATCAACCCGCTCCTACACAATTGAAACTTGAAAGGAAAACTAAAAAAAATAGGGGTGCTAGAGAGCGTAGGCGTAGATGTTGTGTTGTTGCTCATAGGTTGCATGAAGAATTAAACAAATAAAATTAAGATTCAAAATTGGTTGAAGCAATGCAGGATAACCATACCCATACCCCAAAACAAAACAACCCAATGTGACAACCACAACAAGAGTTGAGCTCTTCCATGAACATTATCCTTCGACATCCTGTTGTAATTAACTTGGATGATGATGACGAGGCTGCTAAAATTGATGAAGAGGTGCATAATGAATTGAATACATTGTTTTCCTCTTCCATGAGCTTAGATTCAACAAATATCCTACAAAGAGTATTGAACCTGGTACTTCCCCTTGTTCAACACTTGCTCTTGTCCCTTTGGCTAGTTTCCCACCTTCGGTATACAACCAACATGATTGGGAGGTGGATGACCTACTCACAGGTTGACTCGCATGTGCCTTACTAGTCTTTTGTATTATTTATTTTTCATTTTCCTTTTTGTGATTGCATGTGCATAATGTGATCCCCCGTGACGTTATGTTTGATGTATCTCTCTCTTTGTGACATTCCTTTATTTGTACCTTCATTCTTCTCTATTTTGTAATCATTTTTCATTTGTCTTATGTTTTCATTTTGGGGATGATGCAGGGTGTTGAGACATTTATGTATCTTCCAGGTTGACCCAAAATATTTTATTTATATTTTCGTTTGTCTTGTGTTTTCCTTTTGGGGATGATGCAAGGCGTCGAGACATTCATGTCTCTTCCATGTTGACCCAAAAGGATTTTCTATTTATTTTCCCTTTTCTTTTTCTATTTTTCTCTTTTGTCTTTTGTTTTCCTTTTGGGGATGATGCAAGGCATCGATAGATTCATGTTTCTTCCATGTTGAACCAAAAGGTTTTTCATTGTTTTCACTCTCTTTGTGTCATTCTTCTAGTTCTATGTGTATTTAGGGAATGATGATAGTTTTGAGCTCTCTAAAATCATTGCAACAAAGAACATACTGACCCTAAATCCATAGATCCCTTATGTGTTTGGTGTTTTCATTTTGGGGGCAACCCATCTCTTTTCTTTTTCTCTTACATGACGTAGCTTTACTTGGAAACATATGACTTGGCATAGGGCTTTCCAAGTTGTCTCTCATGTCTTCTCTGTTTGCATTTTTTATTTGCTACTCTAAAGTAATTTCTCATAGTACGATGTTTAGCAATTTCTTTAAAGTGGGGGAATACATTGGTATTATTCTTTTGCACTTTTCTTGGTCCTTGGTGTAGTGTTCTTACTTCATATGATGCAATTTTCACTTTGTGGATGACATTGGGTGTAATTTCCTTTAGGAGCGTGATCTATCTTAGCATATTACATTCCTCTTAATGGCTTGATGTGACACACTATATCCCCTAAGTTGTGAATCTTCTATTCTTTGACTGGTAATTGGTCCTCTCTTGGAGACATCAGACACAATTTTCCCTAAGTTAAAGACCTTGCATGAACTAAGCAAGAATCCTCATGAAACTCAAAAATTATTTTTGCATGGCACCTTATTAAAGTTATCAAGAGGTATAACTTTGGTATGGTTTGAGCGGGAAGCTCAATTGAGGCATGACTTTCCCCATAGCCACTCCCATGTGTGTGTGAGTGCATACCAACCATGAGTGTATGTTTCTCACCTTTTAGGACTTCTCACCCAATGGAAAACCAAGAGTTATGTTGCCTCAGATTGAGTATGATTTTTTCAGACAAACAACCTAGATCTGATCCACATCAAGATGGAAAAATGGTCGAAGATTGATCCAATTCTCTTTTATCTTTTACCTTTCTCATCTTTGACAGTGTATGAGCTTGTACTCTGTTGCTTTTCTTTACATCATTCTAATGTGTGTTCTTTTATGCCTATGTCGGTTTGCCATGAGATCTTCATCCTGGGGGCTTGGTCACCCCTCTTGATCATTGTCATCACATCTTATTGGAATTAGTACATTTGAACCCATCTTGATGCACGATTGTCTACTTTAGTGTGAGTTTGAAGCAAGTTCCTCCTCTCACTAAAGTGGGGGCTAAATGTAGTGTAGAAAAATCTATCCCTTTACGTTTTCACACTTGTTTGGGCCCTCCTTGTTGATTTTGGCTAAATGTTTCCTTGATTTAGTGTTGTGATGTGGATGATACATTTGCATTAGGTCTTGGGCCCTTGTGGACTAATGGATTTTAATGGTACCTTGCTAAAGTGTTGTAACTCACTTTCACACTTTCCCAGGGTTTTATCAAATAATTAAACATAATAAACCCATTTTTAATCAAAATCAACTTTAATCTTGCCTTATTTGGAGTGTTGTAAAGTGTTGTAACACATTTTCATATTTTTCTAGGCTTGTCATTAATAATTGGGCATTCTTATGCTTTAATTGGCCCTATTTTGCATCCATAATTCTCATTTATTGCATCTTTTCGAGGATAATCTCGACACCAATCATTGACCAATCATAATTCAGGTGTTCATGGCTTGTGTGGCCCAAATTTAGTGTTTGGGACTCATTCGCCACCTTGGGTGAATGGGTCCCACTTGGATCTTTTGGCCCCGAACCAAATTTCACACATTTCTAAGCACTTTTGGTTTTTGGTCCCATATATTATGTTTGATGGGACTCATTCATCACCTTGGGCGAATGAGTCTTGTGTGGCCCAAAATCAAATTTAATTCAAATTTTTGGCTATATTTTATTCACATAGATATGATGTTGGCTTGTAGTGTTGTAATTTTGGGAATTCTTGCATAATTGAGTATAAATACGGGTGCTATCATAATAGTGGTTTACAATTCCTGAGAGGAATGAATTTTATCTGAAATCACATATTTTTAGAAAATATAATGATTTAAGCCTTAAAAAGTTCCATTTTAAGGATTCCAATTGAATAGGGTTTGATCAAATCACCTTAGATCAAACCCCCTTGGATAGAACCTCGCTAGTTTTAAACCATACCTATAAATGTGTCTCCTTTACACCTATCAAAATCTGATAAAAAATCACTTTTGATTTAGATTTTGGGGATCAAATGAATTCATTTAAAATTTATTTCAAATGATTATGGTATTCCTTAGAACAAGCTATCCAATGAATATAATTTTAATATGTTTGGTTTTGTTATGTATTTTTTTTTAAGTTTTATTAAACATAGGTTTTTCATCGAAAATGAATTTCTTTCTTCTTCACATGTGGAAAAATAGAAGATTATCAAAAAAAAAAAAATATATGAGTGCAACAGATATTGAAGTCCTTGAACCAACAAAAAAAATTAAATTAAATTTTGACATATACAAAAAAAGTTACATGTTATACAGTCGCACTGTGTCTGAATTGTAATTTGTTTGAATTTTGAAACTTGATTAAGGAAAAAATATTTAGTAAAACTATATAACCAAGTGGAAGCACTAGATATCAGAGTTACAAATCTAAATTTGAAAGAATTAGAATTTTATCCTTCATGTAAAAAAGTTATGTGTTATACGGTGTCGTCACTTTTTTAAAAATGTTGTTTTTCTAAAAAAATCTATTTTCATGGGAGATGGAAAAGAAGTGCAATTTGATTCTAAAAATTTTTGAAAAAATATTTTTTAGAATCTACAAACAAAATTTGATGAGACTCTAGTTTGCACCATCTTCAAATTCCTCATAGCTTAGCCGCTATAGGTGCCCGAATGTGAAGATTTAGTTAAAAATAATAATTTCAGTGTCCAGTTTGGCCAAAAATTGTAAACCACTATTATGGGATCACCCATACAAGGTTCATTCACTCATTTTATCATATCAAGAAATCAAGTGACCTAGCATTCAAGAGAGTTCACAAGAGAATTTGAGCATTCAAAAGAGCATTTAAGGGAAGATTATCAAGCTTTTTAGATCAGTATTCAAGTTCCAATTATCATGTCAAAGATTTCATATATATCATATTTGTTATTGTGCTAACAATTGTGATGCAGGGTTTATGACTCAAGCAAGTCTTTCAAGCAAGATCAACACCATTCAAGAAAGAGTTAAGAACCACATCCATTGTAACCATTTCAAGCATATTTGCAACACCTTATTGTTAGGGTTTGGTCTAGGTTGTAGATTTCATAAGGAGCAAGATTGGAGAAAAGTTACAAATAATTCAAAGTTGTCAAAATTTTCATCAAGCCTTGGAGAACCTTGGAGATCAGCTATAGGTTGCAAATTGGAGAGTCAGATCCATAAATTAGTTAGGAAGGATAGAGAAAATAGAGAAGAGTAGGATTAGACTTTGAAGTTTTAGAAAAGCCCAACTAGATTGATTCACCACTTCTGGTGAATGAGTCCCAATTCCAGTCAATTTTTAGGATTTTGTAGATTTGGATACCCTTTTAGCATATTTCTATTCTTGTACAGTTTTCTAGAAACTGGAATGATTCGCCCAACTTGGAAAATGAGTCCCAATCAGCATGGATAGTATATTTTCTAGTATTCCAGAGCTCCATTCTATCTTCGTCAGATTCCCAGGTGCACACTTTATGTTTTATAGTCTTTTGTGCTATTTTTTCACTTTTCTAGGTCATTTAGTGTTAGTTTGCATTCAATTAGGGTTTTGCATTTCATTTTGCATGTCATTGTATTTTCCAAGTTTAAACTTGGTGGTGAACCCCTCATTAGATTATTCAGCCCCTAGGACATCCTGTTAGCTCTCAAAAACATGGGCAGAATGCCTCAAAAGATTGCCAATCTCTTGGTACATTTTAGGGTAACAGACAAGGTCAAATGTTTTAGACCTTCTACTCTTTAGGTGCTACTAGACCTAGGCAGGTGTACCTATATGAGTACGACATAATTGACTTATGCTTATCTCTCTTGAAGTTTTTTACCCACAATGGCAGATGTGAGTGGACATTAAAAATTGATTGTACAACAATATTAAAACTAAAACCTAATATGTTCAGTTAATAGATGTAAAAACTATGAATGAAACTAAATGGTGAAAAATGCAGAGACTAGTGCCTTATTGGGTATGTAGAGTCAAATGAAATCTAAATGGGAAACTTCTTTATGGAAAACACTCAAATTGTTTGGCATATGTTTCTGTTTATAACTTGTATAAACATGCAAGATTGTGACTACCAAGTTCTTCTTACTGATCCAGATGAATTACCCTGATTACTGTGATCAATTAAAAAGATTTAATCTTTTCTTGAAAGAACCGATCAATCAACCACATACATACAACAAATGTGTATTGATAAACTGAATATAAACTTGTTACATCAATTTAAATACCATAAAGCATCAATATTGGGGACAAATTTAGTAATACTTTAAATTAGCACAATAGACAATTGACACCAGAAATACGCTGCCACATCAACCAATTCTCATTAATATCTCCATTTTGAAATCATACATCATAGTCTCTATTCTATGAAAATTATTTTCCTATCCTATCTACTTATTCTATCTACTCCACTCTACTCTATTCTTTCTATCTGCAATTGAAAATGAACATTTATACATCAGTATTTGAAAGGACACATCGCTTCGAATTCAAATGTCGGCAATTAGTTATATTTGGGATTTTTTTAACACTTTCTAAACACTTTCCGAGACATCCTATAGTCATACTGAAGTCCAATGTCTCATCGACAGTCATCTCTTTGGTCTTTATGTATCGTTGTGACAAATCTGAGTTGAGGAGACATCTCATAGATTACATTATGTGTTATCGATATAACTCGTGATATTTTCTGGTTGCTAAGACATAATCTTTCTCCCACCGATGAAACAATATTTTGGTGTAACATACAGGTCAGAAAGATGACATGACCTCATTCCGATAGTCATTTGATATAATCCCCTTATTCTTTATCAACAAGACTTGGCGAATTCGATAAGACTTCACTCTGATGCTTTGACTCTTACCGATATGTATATCTTCATCGTTGTGACATATGGGTCACTATGACTTATTCCAATGAAATATTTCTCACTGATATGTTCTTTCTATCACTGGTTGGTAAGACATGAAGTGTTCGGTAAGACATCACTCTGAGACCCTTTAGTTTGGCTGATACACCTTCTGTCGCTGAGACAATGAATCATGTCACGCCAATATGTGTCTATAGATGAATTCCGATCGGTGTGACACCCTTGAAGTCTTGCTGATAGAATGCAACAAATATATAAGTAAAAGAATGCATTATGGGTCAGGGAGATCCTGATAATCTCATGTTGATAGGAAGTACACTGTGAAACATTCAGGATTAGATGGATTCTATGGAACTTTACGACAAAATATGGGCAAAATGTTATGAAGAGAGGCTTTTGTGCTTATGTTAAAGACTCACTTGGAAACTCATGGGTATGAACAACTTGCAAAATTTTCAGAATTTTATAGTTCTAACACATCCCTCTTGCAAGATATCTTTCTCTTTTGCATTGAGATCTCAAGGGTTTGTTCTTGAGTGGAAGTTAGTAAAATTTTTCCATTTTAGGTACATAAACCCTAAAGGTGGGAGGGACCAATTTTCCACCTTTCAAGTTGTAACTTAGAGGTAAGTTTCTTTGCAAGAGAAGGTACAACTCCAATTAGTCTTATGAGAATTGTAAGACATCAAATAATTGATATGTACTCCTTGAGTTATGCCAATCAAGTAATCTATCTTCTTACTACCAATTCTTGGGAAAGTGCATTTCAAATCATTACAATAATTCCTCAGTATCTTATAGATGTGTTTATCAATTTTTCCCATGGATCTTCAAATAGTTATGCTTGGACTTTCGGGGACATCTTTGCTATTCCTGACTAGGCCTCCAAAGACTCGTCTACGATATTAAATGGATAAAGTGTAACAAGATCATATTGGAGGTTGGTGGCACTAGAGGATGGAGGAATTTCCATCATCTCAAGTTACCTTATCACTTTGAGATGATGCTATGTACGAGAAGTGTTTTTGGCTTTATTTTCTTTTCTTTGTTATTGTTGATAGATTTGAAGATCATGTATTGTGAATTTTTCTTTTTGGAGACATGTGAGGGGTTTGGTGATGAGCTCAGTATGGTTTAATTTGTTTACTAGATAGTTCACGAGACTGTGACCAAGGATTACACCTTTACGAGGGTTGAGGAGACAACCTGTCGAGGGTGGTTATCCAGTAATTATGGTTAGGGACCAAGGGTTATACCTTTATGAGGATTGAGGAGACAACCTGTTGAGGGTGGTTGTCCACTAACTATGGTCTATGGTTTGGTTTTTCATGGAGGAAGAACTCATAAATTTAGCTCGAAGCTTCTGGAGGAGTTTCACCTAATTTAGGATTTATTTCTTCAGAAGAAATTTTTTCCATGAATGTATACATATTTTGTAGTCAGGAAGTTTTGTCTTGTAAGCCTTAAGGGGTGATCCCTTATCAAGGTTATTTTGTGGTTTTAGGAACAATGTAATAAGGGGGGAATAATAGCATAATTTAGTGTGATATTACATTATTGATCTTGTTGATCAAACTACCATTGTAGTTACGTTTCAATTATAGTTATACCAACTATAATATCTCATTATATATGTTAATGTTGAGCACTGATTTAAATATTAAGAACCACAATATTCAAATCCTCCTTTTTGGCCAACATGATAGGGAGGTTCACTCTATTTACAACATAAGGGTAATACCTTTGATATTCTTCTCATAATTGGTTAGAGTACATGCTAAGAATGGACAATCCTATCCATCTCATAAGCTCGCCCTGCCATATGGACTTCATAGGAGCTATACCAGACTAATGATTGAAGGTGAGAATTAAAAGCATAGTTAAGATGATACTTGGCACCAATTTTATAAGGGATGATGAGAGATACATGATAAAAATAGATATTAGATCATGATTTGTGGCTTCCCTCCTAGATTTAGGAGAGAAAAAGGAAATGATGTGAGAAATGGCCTCAAAATTATTTATAAAGCATAACCTTGGAGGGCTAGAGGAAACCCTGGTTATAACAAGGCATGGTGTTGGTTTCTTGAGGGTGTGAGATACCCAACGTGTGTGTGAGCAGGGCATTGTGGTGGAATGGTTTCCATTCCTCAAATTTTTTTGCATGGTGACACTAGCGTAGCATAGAGTGTCAACACCAATGAATTTTTTTTTTCTTAAAGAAAGTTAACAACCTAGAGCCCATGTTTGACCTGCAATGGATAGTGTATTTTGATGCCTCTCTTAATGTTGCATTAGGAGTTCACTTAATCTCTTGTATATAATTTGTTATCTTTATGCTTTTCTTTCACTTTTTGTTATGAGGCTCATGTTCTATTTTGGAATCCATGTGTTAAGTCCCTCATATATGGGACATTTTGTCTTGGTCCCTAGACCAACTTATTCTATAAGCTTCTGTCTAGTATACTTATGTAATTTAATAACTTTTTATTATTAATAATATTTCAAGCTTTTTTTATTTTATCTGAAAAACAATGTAGAGATCTAGATTTTTAAATTTAAATAATGATTTTTTATTATAAAAGGGACCTGATATGGTATGCTAAAAATAATATAAAATTTAGCGGCATGCATTGAAATCATAAAGTGGTCCCAAATTTTGAGATAAAAAGGGCATCCAAGTGAGATAGGGTTTGCATAAGGCCAACCTATATTTTTAGATAAATTTATTTTTAAGAAGAAAAAAAATCTTCTAATGATAGATACAAAACAATTACATGTTGAGCTAAAAATAGAAGGAATAGGGCAATCCCACAATACTGGGTTATAGTTTTTTCCAAACTGGACAGTGAACTGTTAATTTTTTCTAATTATATCTTCACTTTCGGGCACCTATAGCAGCTAAACCATGAGGAATTTGAAGATGACGCAAACTGTGATTTGTGACATTTTTTCTATAGACTCTAAATATATTTTTTTCAAAATTTTTGGAATCAGATTGCACTTCTTTTTCCATCTCCTTCAAAAACTAGTTTTTTCAGTAAACACCATTTTTAAGGAGTGACGCTCACCGTATACAACATAATTTTTTTTCCATGAAGGATAATTTTTTTTTTTTTTTGAATTTAGATTTGTAACTACGATATCTATTGCTTTCATTTGGTTTCATAGTGTTTTATTGAATATTTTTTCCTTAATCAAGTTTTGAAATCAAACCAATTACAATTTAGACATAGGCAAACTGAATACAACATAACATTTTTTGTATGCATCGAAATTCATTTTTTTTTGTTGGATTGAGGACTTCAATATCTAGTGCAATGATATTTTTTAATTTTTTTTTTGCTAATTTGTTATTTTTCCACAAGTGCATAACAAAGAGCTTGATTTTTGATGAAAAACCACATTCACAAGAAATAAAAAATAAATATAATAATAAAATTAAATTTATTTAAAATTATACTTTTTGGGAAGCTTATAATAAGGACTACATACATACAAAAAACAAATTTTAAATGAATTCATTTGATCCCCCAAAGGTAAATCAAAAGTGGTTTTTTATTAGCATTTTGATAGGTGTAAAGGAGACTCCGTTATAGGTATGGTTTAAAACTAGTGGGGTTCTATCCAAGGGGTTTTGATCTAGGGTGATTCGATCAAACCCTCTTTAATTGGAATCCTTTAAATGTAACTTTTCAAGGCTTAAATCATTATATTTTCTAAAAATATGTGATTTCAGCAAAAATCAAGATCTTCCAAAAATTGTAAACCAGTATTGTGGGATCACCCAATACATCCAATAATTTTAAGTATTTAATTGTTAGTTTAAACTAAGATGCTATGGTTTCATTCCTTTATAAAGGAGGTTCCTAAATTATAATAAAGTTTTTTTTAAATTTTGAATTTTATTGATTCTAGCTTTAGGGTTTCTTTGGAGTTTCAATACTTATTAGTCAAAGGGAGAGTTTTGAGGAAGAGAACCAAGTTTCAACTTGTAGTAGTATCATTAAAACTATAATAACTAATCCAAATCAATGATTTATTGTTCTACTTTCTTGGAATTGAGTGGTGAAGTGCTCACCTTCTCTTCGCATGTTTATTATCTACTAAAATAACATTAAATATTTAATGATAAATATTATGTAAGTTAGCTTTATATTTAATATAGAGCTTGCATGTGTTATACAATGGTTTTATGTGTTTATTTATATTTATCTTCAACATTTCCTCAAAATATTGCATATGTAGTGTGAGGGTGAAGGCACAATAGTGGTTTACAATTCAAATGAGGAAGGAAAACTCACAAAAAACAACCCCTTGACAAAAAAACTTAATTTTAGGGGTTCATACGAACCTACTGGTTCAAGCGAACCCTTTTAATTCTTTCTTGCCAAAAAGTTCATTCGAACCCCCTATCCCTCATCCCCCCCATAGACACAAAAAAATCTAAATTTTTGTACTTTAGAGCTTGAGTTGAAGATGAAAAATGGTGGAGACTTCACAAACCCAACTGGAATTAGGTAGTCCTCGAAACGAGCTATCCAACGAATATAATTTTAATATGTTTTGGTTTTATTATGTATTTGTTTTTTTAGTTTTATTAAACATAGGTTTTTCATTGAAAATCAAGATATTTGTTCTACACATATGAAAAAATAGTAGATTATCAATTTTTTTTTTTAAAAAATATGAGTGCACCAGATATTGAAGTCCTTGATCCAACAATTTTTTTTTTTTGAATTTTGATACATACAAAAAAATTTACAAGTTATACAGTTGGCTATGTCTGAATTGTAATTGGTTTGACTTTGAAACTTGATTAAAGAAAAAATATCTAATAAAAAATATCTAACCAAGTGGAAGCACTAGATATCAGAGTTACAAATCTAAATTTGAAATAATTAGAATTTTATCATTCATGGAAAAATAGTTATGCATTATACAGTGAGCGTCACTTTTTAAAAATGCAATTTTTTTGAAAAAAACTAGTTTTTGAAGGAGATGGATAAAGAAGTGCAAACTGATTCCAAAATTTTGAAAAAAATATGACTAGAATCTACAGACAAAATGTCAGGAAACTATAATTTGCATAATCTTCAAATTCCTCATGGTTTAGCTGCTATAGATGCCCGAAAGTGAAGATTCAGTTAAAAAAAATTATTTCAGTGTCTAGTTTGGCCAAAAATTGTAAACCACTATTGTGGGATCACCTGTGAATGATAGAGTGACAACTGTTAGTGTGAATGGGGTTATTTCCTAACTAGACGTTAGTGAGGACCTATCCAAATCATTAATAAGTTTACTTAGGAGTTAATTTCCTAGGTAGAATTCTAGAAACTAGTATTTAATGGGATCATGTCTCATTAATAGGCATGTACTTATCTAGGAATTTAATATTTCTCTCATCCATTTATAATTCTGCATTAGGAATTTAATGTTTGTAACTAAGGTGGTTATCCAACTACCTCTCTCCTTTCCTATATAAGGAACGCTCTTGTACATTTGTAAATCATTCTAGATCAATTGATCATAGATCATCATTTCATCAAGTTATCTTCTTGCTTGTGTTGCAACACTTCTTTATTCATGTGGATGGTATTCTTCTTGGTTGATCCTTTGAAGTATTGCCAACTTCATTTGGGTTATTGTTCATATTTCCAACATGGTATCAAAGCTCACGTAATAGGAGATCCATCTCATATCAGGTAGTTTAGTTGAGAAGACTATCGTAGGTTGGAGGGTTTGCATTTTGTGCTAGTTGCCATCCTCTCGGAGGTAGCTAATTTTTAGAGTATATTTGGTTAGATCCAACTCTTCCATTGTGTACAAAAGGCCCAAAACCCCCCATTTTCATATAACATACTTCATATTATGAGGTAAATTTATTTTTTGGTGATTTAAAAAAAAAATCAGGCAACTATCTTAAATTTGATGGCTAAATGACTGTCACAAAAGCCCCATCATGTCCTAATTAGGTAGTTCTCTTAAAATCACCATAAATTTTGACTCGGGTATCAAATTTTTGGAAAACAAGATATTGTTGGAAAGTTGGTTTCGAGCACATTCTAGTGGTGTAGGAATTATTATTAGATTTTATTCCTATAATATTTTATCACATCTTGAAGTTAGTGCTTCCTTTTGGACTCCTGAGTTTGTATCTTTTCACCAGTTTGTTAGATTTTTGGAGATTCTAATGGCATTATGAAGGTGATTTAGAGCTCTATAATTTTGTCCATCTACATTTTTTAGATTCAAACCCAGGTACATTCTATTGAACTTTTTCAATTTGAGGCATTTTATTGATAACTTGGACATACTCTAATTTGGAGAAGGTATATTTCCATTAGGAGGCTTCATTTTCAATTGTGCATCATATTTGGGAGTTTCTATTTGATATTGAGGGTCTATATCTTTGTAATATTGGAGATCAATCATAGTTTGTTATGGGGTTTTCATTTCATCCTTCCCTAATTCTATTGGAAAGGGGAAACTATAAACAATGGAGAGATTGTATTATAAACCATCTCCAATCACTTCAGTTGTTGCCACATTTGTATGGTTTAGTTCACCCTCTTTATAATTGTATCCACAAATTTGTTTGGAGTTGTCAAAGGTATGATGTTTTAGAGGTTATTGCAATGCATGTTGATGATGATATTTTGAAAGCTATTGATAATTATGATTGTCCTCATTTTCTTTGGACTAATATTTGGGAGATATATGGAGATCTTAATTCTCCACCATTCCTTGATGATCATGATTCAGAATGTCATGTGCCTCTTCATTCTTTAGATAGGATACCCTATAATGATTATGCTATGTAGGAGGTTACAGATTTGGAATGCTTTGAATCTTCATATGAGGATTTCAAGGATTATTTAGATTCTTCTTCTCCATTAGAGATAGTTGATGTACCTTCACCTTCAGTGATTCATTATGCAGTCATTGATTGAGGCTTCCATCATTCCTATTTAATAGGACATATTCAGTTTTCCAGAATTGGGATCACTTGATGAATTTGTTTTAGGTATTGTAGACTTAGCTATTTCTATAGGTTTGGAGGAAAATATTGAGGGGATATCTCTCCTCTTTGCAGATTCTACTTTTGAGGGTTTCCTTAAGTCTCCATATTCTATTTTTTTGACCTTGATTGGGGATCTTGGTCTTGGTAAGACCATTGTGAGGCATTTGATTCCTTTTTAGAGATTTCATATGTGAGGCTTCTTCCCTCTCATTTCATTATGGAGTTGGAGTTTCTTTAGCATCTACCATTGGATTTGCTTCTTCCTAGTGGTAGACATGTGGTTTGTCATCACTAGACACTCTTTTGGCTTTAAACTTCTTTTAGTGGTTTTGAGGAAACTTCATTCAAGGGGGGAAATATAGTCTCCATCTATTCCTTCAATGGAGGGATACTTATATGACATTCTTTGGATTGTGTTCAACATCAATTTCTGCCAAGTCCTAGTTTGTCACCTTCTCCATTGACTGGGCATGCACCTAATTTGATTATGGCATCTTCATCTACCTTGGGCAAGGAGACACATGAGCCGTTTCAGAGACATCATCATCATACATATTCATTCTTGCTTCCATCAATTCCTATCTGGAATGGGAAGCATCCCTAGATTTGTAGTTGGTTTTGTTTCTTCCAAAAGGAAGACAAGTTTTTTTTCACCAGTGGATCATGTTTTGTCTTTAGGCACTTACCATTTTTGTAGGTGATTACATATTATGGAGTGGCTACATAGTTTCTCTATTTCCATCTTATGGGGGGCTATTTATTATAGTACTCTTGTGACAGATGTAGCTCTTGGGGGTATTAATGAGACCTCCATACATCACTTCCATTTCTTGTACATGATTAACATTAGATTTTGCATTATATCTCTTTTTTGGGGAGGAGTCTTGTCCCATGAGGTTTTTTCCTTTTCTCCATTTGTAAGAGATTATATTTTCATTTGTACATGGGTACCTAACATGACCTAGTAGTAGGGACCCATCATTGCATCATATTACATCATTTGCATCATATCTACACTCTAAAGTTACACTTATGAGGGGGTGTTAGTGTGAATGGGGTTATTTCCAAACTAGATATTAGTGAGGACCTATTCACATCATTAATAAGTTTGCTTAGGAATTAGTTTCCTAATTGGCATTCTAGAAACTAGTATTTAATGGGATCATATCTCATTTATAGGCATGTATTTATCTAGGAATTTAATATTTCTCTCATGCATTTATAATTACATATTAGGAATTTAATGTTTATAACTAAGGTGGTTATCCAACTACCTCTCTCCTTTCCTATATAAGGACTTCAGGCTCTTGTACATTTGTAAATCATTCTAGATCAATTCATCATAGATCATCATTTGATCAATTTTTCTTCTTGCTCATGTTGAAACACTTCTTTATTCATGTGGATGGTATTCTTCTTGGTTGATCATTTGAAGTGTGGCCAACTTCATTTGGGTTATTATTCATATTTCCAACAACAACTAATAATAACATTACTAGTTAATCATATTTCTTAGATTTTTGTCACAAGGACTAAAATTAGAATGAAAATAAAACTCATCTTATTCTATTTCTTCTAAACCTTATTTATTTAGTTTTTTAATAAATTATTAGGGTAATATTAGATTATTATCTTGTATAGAGGCTAATAGAACTAATTTTTAAAAAAGTGAAAACTAGTTAAATTAACCCAAATTGATTTAAACTTGTACAACCAACATAGGCCTCTTGAATAAATAGACCATATTGACCACTTAACTTATCAAACATGGTTGTGACCCAATTCCTATTACCTTAGAGTTGATAGGTTAGTAGTTCTTGAATATTCTTAGAAGAGTTGGGGTAATTGTGATTACACAAGTTGCATGTGTCAATTTGGCCATTAATCAGGCATCTAGGGGTAATCTAAGTAGAGGTAGATTAGTTTTTATGCTTAAATTCTCAAATTTATCTTTGTGTATGGTGGGTCTTTCTACTTAGGGATTATAAAGTATAGTGGAGATCAATGGGAAGTACTTGTAGTAGTTATGGTGATTGTTGCTCCTCAATGAGCCAAACATATCAACATTGAATGAGACTCTCTTCTTGTCATCAATGTGTTTCTAAAGAGTTCTTGATTGAATTGATAATTAAATTAGTATGTGTATGAGGCATCTCTAATTGGAGGAAAATTTATCAATGTTGATTAGCAATATTATATATTATTTTTTAAATTTTATATTTTTGGTGAATTTTGGAGTGGATCAAGAGAAACTTATAGCACTTTACAACCACTAGTCCAACTCCTAGAATATAATTGATTACAACTTGCATTTTATTCCACCCTAAGTTTTCTTTTTGAGAACATATGGGATATGTCCCATGATAATGGAGTTCATTTAAACCATTCCTTATTAATATTTTATGTAGACTTTGGGCTAAATTACTATTTATTAAGTGATGATTTGTCACTAAGTTGGAGCTCTATAAGGTATGTATCCTTGTGGGATGTATTAATATTTCTCATGGGCCATAGGAAAATATGCAAACAAAATTTAAATATCTATATGAGCTAGAATATGGTGTGATAACATATGTGTGGTGGAAGCTCCAAAAATTTAGGCACCAAAAATTATTGTTTGGGTCCAACTTATATTCATCTTTTTCTAGTTGTAGCATTTATAATGAGCATCCATACAAGCTTTGGTAAAGATTAAGAGATTGAGAACAAATATTTTGATTATAGGTTGTTGTCTCAAAGTGAATTTAAATTTTTTTGATAATACACCAATGCTAAGGTTTGTAAAATTCATGTCCAAGAAGTCAAGTCTAGATTTAGTAGATGAAACTAAATCTAAGGCCATTGTTCAATTTGATTTTATCTTGAAAATGTTTGTGGAATTTTCAATTGTAGACCAAAAGTTAATGAGGATCTAGTATTTCAATGAATAATGAAGAGATAGTGAAGAAATACAATCAATAGGAACCTTCAAACATATATAAGAGAGAGAATTCAATAGTCAACATGATTAATAAATGAGACACTAGACTTGTAATTTTCTTAAAAGAGGCTATTAATAGATATGATCTAATAGTTGAGTAGGGTTACTTTTTAGATACTCATAAATTTTAAAAAATATTTATTTGGGAAACATATTAAATTATGATTTTGAAAGATAACATTTAAATAAAAACATTTCAGGGAAGAAATCATGTCATACTATATATATGTTAAAAACTTTAGAATAATACACTTGTAGGATAAAAAGAACACCCTACAACATATAAGTGTTTAATAAATGAATAATCAAATAATAAAATTAAAATCAAGATAATTGAGCTAAGACTTATAATAAAGTAATTGCAAAAGATTAAAGATGTTTAACAAGTTATTTGTTAATTATAATAGTTCTGATTATTAATAATTGAATTTAATTTTTTTATATTGGATTAAATATTGAAATTACAAATTGATTTATTTTTAATAGTTTTTGTCATATATTTGTACTGTATAAATGTTTATACTCTTGAAAATTTCTTGTGTAAGAATATATTAAAGGGCCCCATGGTGCAAGGGAGCACCTTGAGGAGCTTGGTATTGGTAAACAAAAGTGATGCTTGTATATAGGGAAAATGGTTAAAGCATACATGATATCAAAATGCTAAGACCACAAAGCAAATATCATGAAATAAAATCTCAATACATCAACAAAATTGCGAGAACAAAATACATAAAGAAAGAAATGGAAATGCAAACCCTCGTGATGTGCTTCTTTCACTCCATTTTGTTGTCCTTGTTCCTTCGATAGATTTGATGTGTAGCTCTCAAATGTGATAAAATGCACTAAATATTGAAACCAATTTGACAGAATGATTGCAAGGAAATCGGAGATGCAGTCTCTCCTAAATTGAGAAATAAGTCCTCAATTTATAGATTTCAAAATTTGAATGGACAAGATTGAATGATAATCAATAGACAAAATTGAATGCAAGGATAAGTTAGAAGGGAAGCTTGCATTTAAAAAAGGAGGACAAAATGAGTTAACTGAAAATAAATAAATAAAGTATTTATTTTCATCAAAATATGCTTTTTGGAAAGTGGAGGAATGAAACTGAAAGAGTGAAGAATGAGTTAAATTGAGAAAGAGAAGATTTAATTGAAAATAAATAAAGAAACTATTTATTTTCAACTAAAAGCTGCCATTTTGAAAGTGGGGAGTGGATTTGAAAAATAAGAGTCATGAATGGAAAGAGGAAAGAGTTAAGTGAGAAAGAGTGGGAGAGATAAGTGGGAATGAAAATTGGAAAGTGGAAGAGAAAAGAGGAAGTGAAGTGAGAAAAAGTGGGAGAGATAAGTGAACATGAAATATAGGTGAGGACAATTACAGATTTTATAATTAAATAAGATGAATTATCCTCATCTTTCAAAATTAGCAAGTTTATGGATGATTGAAATTGAAGACATTTAATTTGAGAGGAAAGATTAAGTAAGGGATTAAATAATTAAAGAATTATTTAATCTAAGAGGAATAGTTAGGAAGAAATAGTGATGAACATTAATTAAACAATGAAAAATATTTAATTAATGGTTTAGAAGAACAATAATTAAATAATTAAAAAATATTTAATTATAGCGAATTAGAAGAAAAGTATTAACACTATTATTTAATTAGTTTTAGATGAAAAATTAGTGAAAAGTGTCAAGACCTGGTACAATTTTCAATGTCTACAATGTTTATTTTTTATTTTAATTAATCTCCTATTCCTACCTGTAAAGATTTGAAGACATGGAATCTAAACTATTCAGATTGCCTACATGATGCGGAGTGTAGCAAGATGTTGATCCTACAAGTAATTTGCTCACATAATGATGATCCTCACCCTCATTATTCTACAATAATCCCATCGGGATTGTCAAGGAAACATATTACGACACTACAATCTCTCTACTGTTCGTTGTTCACCGTAAAACCAATCATACAGAGAACACAGTGGCATTTGCTCTCACATTTTCTGCCCATGCTGCTCTTGCTCTGGCTTGTGGATGTTTCGCTTCTAAGCTGATGGATCTGATAGCTTCATTCATCTGCTCAACTTCTCTTCAACCGCCAGCTTTGCAACTGTTTTCGCCCATTGTCTCAGACAATTCTTCATTTTCACTGGATCATCAATACAATCCATGCTGCCATTCTTTTCTGTAACAACTCTTTTGGTTTCCTCTGGCTTTGAGAATTTCTGTTTCGTTGGCTTCTCGAAAGACATGGGCCGTACTTTTTCATCAGGCGCAGAAGCTTTTGAAATTAACGCGTCTTCACCTTGGATACATGTATTTGGCCTGTGTTCTTCGCCCTGATAGCGTGGACTATGAAATGATTTAGCATCAACCTCTGTGTAATCAACGCCCGCCATGGCCAACGCCTCCAGCGACATGGTGTGTTAGCAGAGAGAATCCTTTATTGCAGAATAGTAAAATTTAATAGCAGATCAGGAACGCTGTTTGTTTGCCTCACTAATCTCGTCTCCTCTGCAGATTAAATAAGGACAAGGAGGACAAGTATGTTCAATACTTTCTTTCTAGACGAACCAGCCAATCACATGAGCAATGTGTTTCATGTCTGGCAACGAATTTCATATTGTGAATTTCAGGCAATTTTAGTTTCATGCCTGGTAACGTGGAAGGGAGGAAAGGGACATAAAAAATCGAATCACATGAAAAATAAGTTATCTGTGAAATTTGTATGGACGTGGATGTTTAAGAAAAATAGGAAAATCTCGAGTATTGACATTGGAGATTTATTTTACTGAAGGAGTGGTTGACCGTTGACGGCGTCACCATTTTTTTTTGTTTTGTTTTCATGCTTGATTGGGAAACATCAAATTTGATTGGTCTTCAAATTATCACAAAATAGTATTAGTTGTGCCGACAACAGAGCATTTCAAGAATTAGAACTTAAGTTACAAATCTTATCATGACAACAATTATGAACGCATACGCATTACAAATTATTAATATTTATTTCCTTTTAAGTAGGAGTTCACATGAAAAGTGTAAAGGTAAAGGGAGTTGTATTTTAGGAATATTTGAACTTATCAAAAGAGAAACAAAGTGTCACATAATGGTAAGTATTTGTTTATTGATTATTGGAGAATACTAATATAAGAATAAATTAGATAATAGTTTGAAATAATAAATTTTTGCAAATTACATGTATTATAGCAACAAGTGGCAAGTGCCTATTTTTATATGATTGTAATACAAGTATTTGCTGTGTAGTTGATGGATGAGTCCAACAATTTAAAAGCTGGCTACATAATACTTTGAGATGAGTGAATTATTGTAAGTTGAATAAATCATGATTTTATTAAGTTTAATAATATTATAATTTTTAGGGTTGACTTTGACACTAATTTATACTAAACAATAACTATGACTAACATAGTTGAAATTGAGTTTGTTTATCAACTAAATATTTGTAAAATATTGATGAGTAAATAGATTTTTCAAAAATCTTTTATAAAAAATTAAAACATAAACATTCAATATATTGACTCTTAATAATCACACAAATATATATATATATATATATATATATATATATATATATATATATATATATATATATATATATATATATATATATATATATATATGAATGATTAAATAATAAATATAATATGCTTGTTTCATTGTTTTTAATTTGTGTATTAATAATATTATTATAAATATAAATTATATTAATTTTATAATTGTATATTTTAGATATATAAGATAAGATTATCTAAATATATTATAAAACATTTAATAAAGGATTTTAATTAAATTTATTAATTATCATTAAAATAATTTTAATATTAAATTTAAATTTCAATTAAAAATATAAATTTAACTCAAATAAATAAATAGCATGTTTATTTTAATTTTTTAAATTTTTGTATTAATAAATTATTAAAAATATAATTTTATTAAGTAAAAAAATATTAGTAATATATTAAAATTGAAATAAAAAATAAAAATTATACTTATTAAAAACTTTATATAATCCTATATGACACATTAATATTAATTGTTTTAATTATATAGAAATTTATATATTGTTTTTATAATTGTACATTTTAGATTTATAAAATAATATTATATAAATATACTATTTTTTTTTTTTATTGAAAATAATTTTATTTTAATATAAAAATATTAATTTTTAATTAAGAATATAAATTTTGATCATATGCATTAGACACTAAGTTTGATTAAATTAAATTAATAAATCAATTATTTTAGATATGAGTTATTTTTAGTAAATAAAAACAATAGAAAATATAACACTTAAAATAACCAAAGTCTATATTGTTGACATAATAGTTATTACATTGTCTAGTTATTTGTTAATGTAGTTATGACGATTTATACAACCACATCCTATGACAATTTGTAATCCTCCTATATGTATCCTTTCATATAGAACCATGGATCAATGAAGTACATTTGCCTTTATATGGTATCAAAGCACACAATGATCGTGTGCTTGTAGCTTGTGATGGAGGAGTGTGGTAAGAGGAAAGAATGGAGGAAATGAGCTTGCGTTGTAATCTACAGAAGATCCATTTCTTACTACCATGATAAAAATATGCGATGAGAATGATATCTAATAACTATGTGAAGATTGACAAGATTCATTTTAGTCATGGATGAAAAAAGCATGATTGGTGTAGAGAATGTGAATTTTCATTTCCTGTTGGAGGTGTAGATAATGTAAATTGACATTTCCTATTGGTACATGAAGAGCGTGTGAAGGAAATAGAAGATGGCACTACTAATCGAGGTGTAGATGTTGAAGAAATTAAGGATGATAGAGTGGTCGAGTGAGGCCCTCTGGTTTGTCGACATTCATCATAGGCTTGACTCGCATACAAGTTCCTCTTCTCTTTACCAAAAAGATCCATTAGGTACATTCTCTACATTTTGCACAATTTGACAATTAAATATTGATATGCTACATAGGAGGGGGTTCAAGAATGATAGGAAAGAAATCCTTGGATATTTTTTCATTCACGTAGTAATTGCATGTCCCTGATTGCTTTGAGCAAGGATATATCATTATGGAGATTGTAGTAGATAAGTTTGATAAGTATTCTAGTTTTAATTTTCATACTTGGAAAATGAAAATTCAAATGCAACTAATGAATAATAATTTATGGGGAATAGTTATTGGAAAGGAAAAAGCACCTATAGAGGTTACAAATTTATTGGATTGGAACAATAGAGATGATAAAGCCAAGGCTATTATTGGTCTTGCTCTTTCTAACTCTGAACTACATAATGTAGATTTAGTTTAGCATAAATTTGGGAAAATCTCAATAAATTGTTTGGAGCAAAGGTATTCAATGCAATTTTTTCTCTAAAACATGTATTTTTTAGGTTCAAAATGGAAAATGGAATCACAATTTCAAGTCATATAAGTAGTTTGAGGTATCTCATTAGGAAATTAGTAGAAGTTTAGGCTCTAGTAGATGATGAAAATGCTAAAGCTATCTTGTTAAATAGCTTTCCTTCAAAATACAATAATATTATTTTTACACTTAGCCAAATATCCTCAAATTTAGAAGATATGATTTTAGCTCTTTTAGTAGAAGAAAAGAGAACAAATGTAGAAGATTTAGACAATGTTTCTCAATTGGAGAAGGCATTATATTCACGAAGCCATAATAAAAGATCAAGTATTAACATTGAGGAAATTAAATTTTTTTATTGTAAGAAAAAAGGTCACATAACTTAGTCTTGTAAAACTCAAGTTAGAGATGTTATTAAAGGAAATCTCAAAGATTAAACCAATGAAGGAAACTTTGCATGCATTAAAGGTAGTGATTCATTAGATGATGAAGCTATTACTAATGACTCTTTTGGTGGTGTTATTCCTGCATTAGTACTATAAACCTTCACATATTGGAGGATGGTAGCACTAGAGGATGGAGGAATTTCTATCATCTCAAGTCAACTTCTCACTTTGAGATGACACTTTGCATGAGAAGCATTTTTGTCATTAATTTTTTACTTTTCCTTATTGTTGCTGACATATCTGAAGAATACATATATTGTAAAGTTTAGATTCTGAAGGCAGGTAAGGGGTTTGGTGTAGAGATCAATATGGATGGTTTTCTAGTGACCTTACAAGGATGTAATTGAGAATTACACCCTTTTGAGGGTCATCAGAAAAATTGATGGAACCATGTGTTTGGAGAGCTCAATATGGATTGTTGTCGAATAATTTAGGAATCTCTCATTCGAGATTTCATGGGAGGAAGAAGTCAGGAATTTAGCTAAGGGCTATGCCTTTATGAGGGTCACAAGATAGCTTGAAGGAGTTCCACCTAATTCAAGATTTATTTCTTCAAGGAAGATCTTCACAAAGATGCATATACATTTTATAATCAACAAGTTTTGTTATGCAAGCCTTAAGGGGGGTCCCTTGCAAAAATGAATAAGATATTTTAGGGGATACAGCTGTAGGAACAATGAAATAAAGGGGGGAATGTTGGTGTAATGGTTATTACATTGTGTATTTATTAGTTAATGTGGTTATGATGATTTATACAACTGCATCCTATAGAAATTTGTAATCCTCCTATATGTATGCTTTCATATAGAACTATGGATCAATGAAGTACATTTTCATTGATATATTATAGGATACCACATGTGATGAAGAGACTCTCTACTACACAACACAAACTTACAAAGATACATAGAGTGAAAAATATGCAAACAAATACATGCTAATTTTATTTCAAATTTTCAAACTAGATACAAGGCTTCTAAATTACAAATCAAAATCTACATAATCACCATTCACTCATGGATGCTCACTATCTCTCTTTCTTATTGTACTCTTTTCTTCTCTTTAACTTCAATGCTGCCCCATCTGTAGGCCTCTTTTGTTGATCTAAAATGACTAATTTTTATTATTTTTAATAGCCTCCAAGATTGGACTACTTCCCCTTATTCTTCCACACTCTCTTCTCCCTTCACATGTTCTCTCCTTCCTCCTAATCTCTTTAAATTTTGTTATTTTCTTCTTATTTCTCTCATTTTTCTTCAATTTTTTCTATGAAAAGGTGCCTCCAACAAAGTGAAAATTACTATGATGAAACACCTTTTTGGGCTCCCAATTTTTTTTTCCATTTTCAAATTCAAATGCCCCAAAAAAAATTATGCAATGGAAGGATGAAGCGTAAAGGCATAAAGTAATAAAACCCAATGATTTAAATTCCACAAAATCTACACTATCATGCCAAAATAATTTGATCAAATTGATGCCTTAGAAATGTGCAATTGGATGCTAGAAAGTGACTTTTGATGTAATTTTTGATTGGAAGCTCTATTTTTCCTAAAAACACATAAGAGACTTTTTGAAACCAAGAGATGCTTGAAACCACCAAAACAATCTAAAATTTAAAAAAATTAAACTAAAAATATTTTTAGGCGATGTAGGATCACTTGTGGACCTAAATGCTCCTACATTAAACACATTGGGTAAGAAGTTTGTGATCATGAACTCTCCAAATGGAGTTGGGTAGTATAACTACCCTTCCAAGTTGTAAAAATATTGCAAAAAAATCCATTAAACTAAATTTAGATTTGTGCATGTTGGGTATCTATTCCTAAGGATTAGAAAGTATAGTGCAAATAAATGGGATGTGTTTTTAGTCTAGGTATGGTGATTGTTTCTCCTCAAAGAGCCAAAAATATCATCATTGAAAGGGGCCCTCTTCTTGTTAATGATGTGTTTCTTAAGGGTTCTTGATTGAATTGATAATTAAATTAGTATGCACATGGGAATCTCTAATTAGACAAAAAAATATCAATGTTTATTATCAATATTATAGATTATTTTTTAAATTTCATATTTTTTTGGTGAATTTTGGAGTTGATCAAGAGAACCTTACAAAATTTTACAACCACCATTCCAAATCCTAAAAAATAATTGATTCCAACCTACAATTTTATACCACCCTACATTTTCTTATTCATAGAACATTTGGGATAGCTCACATGATAATGAAGCTCATTTAAACCATTCCTTACTAATATTTTATGTATATTTTTGGGATATATCAACATTTGGTTAGTGATGATTTTTCACTAAGTTGGAGGTCCATAAGGTACATATGTTTTTGGAATGTATTTCTCTTTCTCATGGGCTATAGGAAAATGTGCAATGAAAATTATATATCTATGTGAGCTAGAATATGGTGTGAACATGTGTGGTGGAAGCTCCGAAAATTTAGGAACCAAAAAATATATTTTGGGTGGTGCATTCCTCTTTTTCTAGTTGTAACATTTCAAGTGAGCATCCATAAATTTTTTGATAAAGATTAAGAGACCAAGTTGTAATGATAGAAATTGACCCCCTTCTTGGAGATAGCGAAATTTCTCATTTAATGTAGACCTATTTTAGTATCCTTGCATTAAATACCCCTTTAAATCATCATTAATAGGACCCTAAGACCCATTATTTTGGATCTCGAGGCTGATTTCACCTAAAAACCTGACAAAATCATTTAGAACACAAAAAAATCTGAAAACCCACCTCAAAAAGCTAGGGTGGGACTCATTCGCCACCTTGGGAAAATGAGTTCCCCTAGGTGGGACCCATTCGCCACCTTGGGTGAATGAGTCCCTAAACCATATATTTTAATGTTTATGGAATGCTATGACTCTCTTTTCCTTAATTAGGGTCTTTCACCTAATGGAAAGAGGTAGATCTCACACCCAAAATCTAGGTGGTTCACTCAATCTAAGATATGTATGATGAAATTATGTCTAAATGCAATTCAATCTTGATGAAAAAAACTAATGAAAAATATTGATTATTGGATGGAAACTAAAGAAATACAACTTATTTGAAAACACATTGTGTAATGCAAGAACACCTAGAAACATGAACAAAACTAAATAAAAATGGATGAAATTGAATGTGTGCACTTGAGATATGGATGGAGACTAGAAATGATTTCTGGAATGTTGTTGATGTTGATTTTAAGGCCTGGTGGGACTCATTTTCCATAATGGGAAAATTAGTCCCAATTCTGTAAAACTGTTTCGGAACCCATTTCAGACAAATGGGTATCCAAAAATGTAGAAAACCAAAAATAGGCCTAGAAGTGGGACTCATTCGCCACCCATGGTGAATTATTCCACTGTTAAATTTCTAAATATTCAAAGGTGGAAATGGGAGCCTTTGATATGTAGTTTCTGCTTCTTCAAGTGTCTAGTTTTGAAACTGTTAGATTCAGGCCTAAAAATGACTTTTTGTGTGTATTTTGACTTGTCCAATAAAGAGATGACTTGAAAAACTTTGCAATGTAATATTCAATGAATTCCAAGCATTCAAGATGTCTAAATCTACAAACACACAAGAAAAGGAAGAGAAATGATGGACATTAGGGCATGGGGGTTTGCCTTGGTCAAACCCCTTTTAGGTAATTATACCAAAATAGAGAAATAATGTAATGAAACATGTAATAATGGAGTTGATTACCGATGCTAATTGACCTTGAATGTTTGCAACAAAACATGAAGAATCTTCCCTTGAATGTCTTAGGAAGCTAATTTAATGACTTGTAATGATGAAACCCTAACTTGCTTGACTTGAGATGGAAGAATGATTGATGAATAATGAAGAATGGTTATGATTTAGGGTTTAGAGAGTTGATTTTATAGGCAATTCACCATATTAGCCCATAAATTGGATCCCTAAGGTTGACATGTAAAAATAATAAACTTAAATTTTAGTTTTTCTCACTCAAAGGTCAAAATTGGTGCAAATGGGACTCATTCACCACCTTGGGTGAATTAGTCCCACCTGGTAGGGACTCATTCACCATAGATGGTGAATTAGTCCCAGAGGGGCCCATTTGCTAGCTGGGTTCTTAGGAGATAAGAAAATAAGGTTTATATGATGTCTATGTCAGTTATTTCATCAAATATTGCCTTGGGATGCACAATATGGGTTAAGAGGGGCCTATTAGTTATGATGTAAAGGTCAATTAGGGCTTGGAACACAAAATTCAATGTGAAAGTGTGATTAAATACACTTTACAACACTAAAATGAGGTCCACATAGCCTAGGAAGGCACAACATCCAATGTGAATGTGTAAGACACATTACAACACTAGGTTAAAGTTAAATTTAGTTCACAAACCTTCTAGATTGATGTGAGGATGCAATTAAATACATTTTATAATGTTGAATTAGGGGAAAATGGGTTTATTAAGTCTAGAAAAGAATGAATGTATTTTACAACACTTTACAACACCTTTACAAGACATCGTTAAATGCATTTGAAAGGGTCCATGACCTAGTGTGGATGTGAAAATCACCCCACAACACCAAATCAAGGCCCTATTAAATCCAGTCTATCATCAATTATTCCCAAGCCAAGCAAGTTATCTTTTTTCTATGGTACATTTAGGCCCCACTTTAGTGAGAGGATGGACTTGCTTTAAACTCACACTAAAGTAGACATTCAAGAGAGATTCAAGTGTATAGATGCAAATGAAATAGAATGACAAAGATTAAGGAAATCACGCCCCCTAGGATCCAAGATTCTAAGTTAAACCATCAAGATACATAATCATGAAATAGCTAGAAAGAGAAAGATGAAAATGAAAAGGGTAGATCAAGCTTTGATCATTTGTCTATCTAGTTGTGGATAAGATCTAAGTTGTTTGCCCAAAAGAAAATGCATACTCGCTCTGGAGAAACGAAACTCTTGGTTGTCCATTGGGTGAGAAAGCCCACAATGTGAGAAACATACACTCGACTGGTATGTACTCAGAAAAACATAGGTGGCTATGGGTAAAGTCGTGTTGTTGAATGGGCTTCCTGCTCAACCATATCAAAGTTATACCTCTTGATAAATTTAATAAGGTGCCACAAAGGAAAATGAATTTCAAGCTCTATGGAGTAAGAAAAACTTCGTATGCTTGACACTCATAGACATTGTAAGTGGTGCAAGGAATGTTCAAAGGGATTTTGCTTAGTTCATACCATGTCTCATCTTTGGGAACATCATGCTCAATGTCCCCAAGAGAGGATAAGTGCAAATGGTCTCATCTTGTTTCCAAGAGAGGACAAGTGCAAGGTCGCATCTTGGCGAACATTGTGCCAAATGCGTCCAAGAGAGGAAATCATAAGAAAAAGAAAATCAAACAATGAAATGTGAGTGGTGATGTATGTCCCCACTTTAAAGTGGTTGCGAACACCAATACTATGAGCAATTTATTTAAAGTAGAAGAAGAGGACATGAGAGCTTACTCAGAAAACCCTATGCCAAGTCATATTTTTTCAAGAAGCTACATCATGAAAGGGGAAGTATGTCACATGCGAGCCAACTTAAGGCCTATCATCCACATCCCAAGGTTTCTTTTATATGTTCATGAAAGGTTAACAAGTAGCCAAAGGAGGCAATGAGAAGTGACATATAAGGACAGGCTATCTAACGTCTTTCCTTCACTCAATGCAAGACAAAGGTGAGCCAAAAGTATTGATGAGATGAATAGTAGAGTGAAAATGGGTATCAATTAGAGGAATTAGGTGCCCCCCACAAAGGGAAGCATACCAAAATCCTTAAGATATAGGATTATATGACTCAAAGCATTGTATTCATTAGTGGAGTGACCATGAACTCTATGATAGGCATAGAATGAAGTATTGTAAGAGCATTTCTTTCAAGTTCTAGGTGGAAGGGTGATCATATGATCTTGGAGGAGTCTTGAGAAGATGCCATCATGATCAATGGTAGAAGGTGGTCTTGTGGCTTGCATCAAAGATACATCTTGCTTAGTATTAGATGTCATACTTACACAAGTTTCTATCGATTGTGAGATTTTGTTCTCACTCTTATAGGAGGAGGGAAAATCTATCATATGTAAATGATTGATATCTTACAAGATGACATTAAATTAAGTGAAGACGTAGTTGTTTGTTTGATTTTTTGCAAAGGAGAACAACCAAGACCACTAGTGTCTATCAGTTCAGGATGTTTTACAGTTAAGGTTGAATTAGAAGGATGTGATGTGAGAGTGTTAACATTGATTGAAGGCTTGGAAATTCTATCAAAGGGAAATAACCAAGACCATAAGTGGTTTGTTGTGTGTTAGGCTCTATAGGGTTGTAGATACCTTGTTCTTGAGCACCACATCATTTTCCACTATATCTAAGTTGTTTCATAAGCTCATAACCATGTCTATAAAGTTTTTCTTTTGAAGTTGGTGGTTGTTCGTGATTAAGTGTTTCAAAATTTTTTGTGTAATTTAATTCTTTGTCTAAACTAGTTGAGGCAGATGCTTTTGAAGGATCATCTTCTTTTTCATTTTCCCTATTTGAATCTTTTTGTATGATCTTGTACTCACCCATGAATTCATGTTCAAAATCCAAGGAACCCCAATCATCTTCTAATAGCTTGGAAACTTGTTCAATATGTTGTTCTTTGTTGTTGTTGTGTTGTACGGGTTCCACTGGTGTAGTTGATGTTGATGTGTTTAAGGAATTTGCTTTCTTTTTCTCAAGTTGTAAGACACTATCAGGTTCAAAATGAATGTCAAGTGTGTGGACTGTGTTGTTATAGATGTATTTCATTTTGTGATGAAGAGTTGAAGGCACACCTTTCATTGCATGAATCCATTGTCTACCTAAGATAAGATTACATGAAAGTTCATAAGGCATAACATGGATTGGTGTATTCAAGGTGGCCACTCCAATGGTAAGAGGTATAATGATCACCTCTAGTGGTCTCTTTTCGACATTGTCAAATCCCTTTTAATAGATAAAGAATCAAGTCGAATGACGAGTGGATTGATCAATGCCAAGACTATCCAGAAGAGTCATAATACACACATTAAGAGTAGAATGAATATCTACAAGAGTTCTCTTTATCCCTTTTCATTTGTATTGTGCTATGATCATGAAAGCTTCATTTTTTTTTGCACATCCAAAGAAGAGAGTTCACTTTGGTGGAAAACAATGTCAGTGTGTAGTCCTTGAATCATGGTGGTTATATCAGTTGCTGGAACATTAGAAGGGATAGGAACTTGTTGTAAGGCTGTTTGGATCATATTGTGATAGTCTTTTTCTAGTTGTGACATTTAAAATGAGTATCCATAAAAGTTTTGATAAAGATTAAGAGATCAAGTGTTATTTTTGTGATAGTAAAATAATGCTAAGGTTTGTAAAAGTCATGCCTAATTGGTCAAGTCTAGATTTAGTAGATGAAACTAAATCTAGGGCCATCATTCAATTTGATTTTATCTTGAAAATGGTTGTGGAATTATTAGTTATAGATTAATAGTTAATGGGCATCTATTATTTAGGTAAATAATGAAGAGATAGTGAAGAAATACAATCAGTAAAATCCTTCAAACATATGTAAGAGTGAGAATCCAATAGCCAACGAAATTTAATAAATGAAACACTAGATTCATAATTTTCTTAAAAGAGGCTATTAATAGGTGTGATCTATATATGAGTAGGGTTACTTTTCAAGATACTAAAAAAATTAAAAATATTTATTTAAAGGCATATTGAATGTGAGTTTTAAAACTAGTATTAAAATAAAAACATTTTAGAGATGAAAAATTAGAAGAAATCATATCATAGTATATAGATGTTTAAAATTATAAAGAAATATATTTGTAGGATAAAAAGAACACTCTACAACATATAAGTGTGATAGAATGAATAATCAAATGATAAAATTATAAGACTTATAATAAAATAATTGAAAAGGTTAAAGATGTTTAACAAGCTATATATATATATATATATATATATATATATATATATATATATATATATATATAATTGAATTTTATTTTCTGATATTGAATTAAATATTAAAATTACAAATTGATTTATTTTTATTAGTATTTTCCATATATATGTACTGGCTTTGAGAATGTCTTTCTCCTTCGCTCCTCGAAAGACATGGGCCGTGCATTTTCATCAGGCTCAAAAGCTTTTGAAATTAACGCGTCTTCACCTTGGATACATGTATTTGGCCTGTGTTGTTTGCACTGATAACGTGGACTCTGAAATGATTTAACATCAACCTCTGTGTAATCAATGCCCGCCATGGCCAACGCCTCCAGCGACATCCCGTGTTAGCAGAGACAATCCTTTATTGCAAAATAATAAAATTTAATAGCAGACCAGGAACGCTGTTCGTTTGCTGCACTAATCTCCTCTCCAATGCAGATTAAATATTCAAGGACAAGGAAGTCAAGTTTATTCACTATTCTCTTTCTACACGAACAAGCCAATCACATGAGCAATGTGTTTCATTTCTGGAAACGAATTTCATATTATGAATTTTAGGCAATTTTAGTTTCATGCCTGGTAAAGTGGGAGGGAGGGAAAGGACATAAAAAATCGAATCACATGAAAAATAAGTTATCTGTGAAATTTGTATGGACGTGGATGTTTAAGACTCTTCAGTCAAAAGAAATTTGGAAAATCTCGAGTATTCACATTGCAGTAGGTTTTACAAAAGAAGATGCTGATGGCGTCACCGTTCTTTCTGCAAAGGATTTTTGTTTTGTTTTGTTTTGATGCTTGCTGTGATTGTGAAACATCACGCCATACGACATCATATTTGACTGTCTTCAAATTATCACAAAATAGTGTTAGTCGTGCTGACGACAGAGCGTGTCAAGGATTGGAACTTAAGATCGTGATCTTACCCTGACAATGCTTATGAATCCATATGCGTTACAAATTTTAAGATCGCGATCTTATCCTGACAATACTTATGAATCCATATGCGTTACAAATTTTAAGATCGTGATCTTATTTGACAATATTTATGAATCCATATGCGTTAGAAATTATTTTTAGTTTCTGATGGAGGTGGGTATATTAATGTATTAATTCAATTTATTAGAGAATTAAAAGAGTTTTATCAAAATTCTTAATGTATTATTTTTTCAATTTTTTTATTAAATATAAAAAATAATTTATCTATCATTCTATTGGATAATAATTGTGAATAATAATATTAGTGTGATGTAAGCTATAAAATCTTTTAACTTTTTCATTTTGACTATAAAAAAGTTAATAGTGTAAATGTATTTTTATGTCACATTTTAATTCTATTTATTGTACTATTTGAAAATGACATTATTTTTTATTTAAAAGATTGTGGACCAATAAATATAATATTTTTAAATTATATTTGGAATGATCTTAATTTATTGAAAAGATAAAATAGAGAAAATATTAGAGATTGCGATTAAAATAATTAATAATAATAAAAATAAATTTTATATCTATTAATTTAAAATATTTTAAAAGCTAATAATTGAAAAATATTTAATAAAAGATAATGAATAATTATATTTTTTGATCTATTTTATATTTATTTTCTTCATAGTTTGCTTAAGAAACACTATATATGTAAATTCTAACATGTTTTATCAGTTTCAAATTGAATGTATTTATGTTCAAATGTAATTATTAAATTACATAATATTTAGACCTTTAATTTTCATTTGACATTGCCTCTCTTTGATTAATATTCGCAACATAATTTTAAATTTTATTGAATTAGGTTTTTCTATTTTAAATTTTAAACGTCATTTAGAAGATTTTTTTTGCAAGTACTTCAACAAATTTCATTTCTAATATGTCAAATGATTTAATAAAATTTCATTTTATTAGTAGTATTGACAAATTAATTATTCTACCAATAATACTTTAAATCAACTACTTTATTACACATAGAAAGCCCTTGACCAAAAATTCTATGAAAACCTCCATTGGCTCTACTCAAAAAGAGAAAATAGAGAAGAAGGACCCCCCTGTTAACAAACTGGTCTCTTATTCTAAGGACTCCCTGGGGGATAAAATTGACACCCCTAAAGCCAATGAGGATTCTTATACCTCTTACCCCACCACTAATAGAGATAACAGACCCAGATTCCCCAGCAGTCTTAACCTTGAAGACCATTACTTTAAAGCTAACCATAAGTTTCTTGATGATGTTTTAGCTATTGCTAGAAATGAGGCTCTTAATTACTTCAAGATTATAAAGTGGGCTTTTCATGAGATAAAGGACCTCAGGCTAAAAACAGAGCTGTCACTAGTAAGTTGGAAGAAATGAAAGCTAAAGAAGCTACCCAAAATACTATTGAGGCTGTGTGTACGAAGGAAAACATGAGGTTGATGTTCGAGTACCCCCAATGAACTATTGAGATCACAAACAAGATGAAGAAGGATAATGAGGTTAAGGTTAAAGTCTTGGAGGGAGAAATCAACAAAATTAGGGACACTATGAAAACTATCATGGAGCATAACCACAAAATTGCAAAACATAACATCACTATCATGAGCACTATGGATGAGAAAAATGAAAATTTCTAATAGGGATCTCTGGTTGTGGATTTGGACGCTGATAGGGAGAAAAGCAAGATTGAGGATGCTAACATCTCGAAGAGGATGAGAGCTCAACTGAAGAGAATGGATGATTCTACGCCCCAGGAGACTCAAGCTCTGAAAAAGGGCACCTAAGATATGTGTAACCTTGAAGCTGAAGGTGCTGATACTTTAAAGTCCTTAGGTTAGTTTTGGATTTTTTTCGTGCTGGTTTTTTTGCTGGCCTATGCTAGCTCTAGGCTGGTGGTTGTGGTCTATCTTGAATTTTACTGTTTTGTAGCCTTCTTGTTTTTTGGGTTCTGTAATGCTTTATCTTCCTTAAGCTTGTTAACTTTGTGGTTTCAAGTCCCTATAAAACCTATTTTTTCCTTTATCAAAGACTACCTTATTACACATTTTATTGTAGGAATACTTTTAACTTATCAAAAGAGACATAGGAAATCATCTGGCTAACAATATAGTTGAAACTTTTGAGCTTTGATTAAGCTCAAGCAACTTTATGGAATTATTTGGATATAAAAGTAATAAAAAATATATATAGGTTTTTTAAATAGTAATAATTATTGTTAAATTTTAAAAGATAAAAATTTAAAGAGGTTTTTCAAAAATCCACAATCTCTAGTATATAAATCTAGAGATTTACATAGACTTCCAATTGAAATTCTTTTGATATATATATATGGAATTCTTTGGATATATAAATAATTCATAAATATATATAAAGATTTTTAAATAGTAATATTTATCGTTAAATTTTAAAATATAAAAATCTAAGGATACTTTTTTGACAAACCGACAACTTCTAGCATATAAAGCAATCTACAAAAAATCAATAAATCAGAAAAATACTAATAAATAAAAGTGTTGGTGGATAGAGGGAGAGAAGAACACTCACTACTTTAGCACAATAAGAAACTTGTATTAAAATCTATTAAAGTTGTTTTATAATTGTCTAATTATATAGACCCTAACCTAGAGATTTCTAAAACATGACTGAAATTGTCAACAATATAAACTTACAAACAATTAATTAATATTTTTCTCTATTATAGAAACTTCTTAAAATAAACATTTATCATTTTTACATTGTAGACGAAATTACTTTTTCAATACACCCCTTAACTTTTACCACCTTTCTGGATCAATAGCACCTTCAACACTTTGCAGCCACCATTCCAACTCTTAGAATAAAATTAATTACAACTTGCATTTTTATACCACTCTATATTTGGTTCTAGATAGAATATTTGGAATATCTACCATGATAATGGAGTTCATTTAAACAATTCCTTAATAATTTTTTATTTAGCTTTTGGGCTAAATTGGTATTTTATTAGTAATGATTTGTCACTAAGTTGAAGCTTGATAAGGTACATAACTTTATCAAATGTATTGCTTTTTATTATTCACTATAGGAAAATATGCAAACAAAATTATATCTATATATGAGATAGAATGTGGTGTGATAACATGTGTGGTGGCAACTCCAAAAATTTAGGAACCAAATATTATTGTTTTGGTGGTACATTCCTCTTTTTCTAGCTTGTTATAACATTTATAATGAGCATCCATAGAAGCTTTGGTAAGGTTTAAGAGACCAAGCACAAATATTTTGATTATAGATTGTTGTCTCACGGTGAACCTTTTCTTTTTAATGATAGTGCAACAATGCTAAGGTTTGTAAAAGGCATGTCTGATTAGTCAATTCTAGATTTAATAGACAAACCATTTTGAAGTTGATTTTATCTTGAAAATGGTTGTTAAATTATTAGTTACAGACCAATCATTAAGGGGATCTAGTATTTAAGTGAATAATGAAGAGATAGTGAAGAAATAAGATCAACAAAAACCTTCAAACATATGTAAGAGAGAAAATCCAATAGTCAATGAGATTTAATAATTGAGAAACTAGACTTGTAATTTTCTTAAACGAAGTTATTAATAGATATGATTTAATAGTTGAGTAAGGTTACTTTTCATGATACTCATAAATTTAAAAACTATTTATTTAAGAAACATACTAAATGTGTGTTTGAAAACTGACTTTTAAACAAAAACATTTTAGATATAAAAAGTAGATGAAATCATGTCATAGTATATTAAAGAATGTTTAACAAGTTATTTATTAATTCTAATAGTTCTGAAAATATATTCCTCTATAATTCATTATTGATGATTGAATTTTTTTTTTTATATTGAGTAATATTCAAATGGTCTTCTCATATTTGTATTGTATAGATGTTTGTACTCTTAGAAAATTTATTGTGTAAGAATATATTTAAGGACCCCATGGTGCTAGGAAGCACCTTGAGGAGCTTGGTATTGGTAAACAAAAGTTATGTTTACTTCTTTTATTTTAATCAATCTCCTATTGCTACCTGTAAATATTTGAAGACATGGAATCTAAACTATTTAGATTGTCTACATGATGCTAGTGTAGCAAGATGTTGATCCTACAAGTAATCTGCTCACATAATGATGATCCTCACCCTCATTATTCTCTACTGTTCGTTGTTCATACAGAGAACACATTGGCAGTTGCTCTCACATTTTCTGCGCATGCTACGACACTACAAATCTCTCTACTATTCGTTGAGAAACATTTTCTACTCATATCATTCTTGCTCTGGCTTGTGGATGTTTCTCTTCTAAGCTGATGGATCTGATATCTTCATTCATCTGCTCAACTTCTCTTCAACAGCCAGCTTTGCAACTCTTTTCGCCCATTGTCTTAGACAATTCTTCATATTCACTGGATCATCAATACAATCCATGCTGCCATTCTTTTCTGTAACAACTCTTCTGGTTTCCTTTGGCTTTGAGAATTTCTTTTTCTTTCGCTTCTCGAAAGACAACGACCGCACTTTTTCATCAGGAGGAGAAGCTTTTGAAATTAACACGTCTTCACCTTGGATACATGTATTTGGCCTGTGTTCTTTGCACTGATAGCGTGGACTATGAAATGATTTAGCATCAACCTCTGTGTAATCAACGCCCGCCATGGCCAACGCCTCTAGCGACATGGTGTGTTAGCAGAGAGAATCCTTTATTGCAGAATAGTAAAATTTAATAGCAGATCAGGAACGCTGTTTGTTTGCCTCACTAATCTCGTCTCTGCAGATTAAATAAGGACAAGGAGGACAAGTATGTTTAATATTTTCTTTCTAGACGAACCAGCTGATCACATGAGCAATGTGTTTCATGTCTGGAAACAAATTTCAGATTGTGAATTTCAGGCAATTTTAGTTTATGCATGGTAACGTGGAAGGGATATAAAAAATGGAATCACATGAAAAATAAGTTATCTGTGAAATTTGTATGGACGTGGATGTTTAAAACTCGTCAGTGAATAGAAAAGTAGGAAATCTCGAGTATTGACATTGCAGTTGGTTTTACTAAAGGAGTGGTTGACGGCCTCACCATGCTTTCTGCAAACATCAAGCCCGACGTCATCATATTTGACTAGCCTTCAAATTATCAAAAAATAGTATTAGTCGTCGTCAGCGTTTCTAAAATTAGAACTTAAACTATAGTGATCTTATCATGACAACAAATGAATCTATAGGCAGCCTGGACAGGTAGCTGAGTTGGCTTGGGTAGTGGGTTTGTTTTACATTGGTTTCAGGTTTGAACTTTACTCTTGGATTTAAAAATTATAATTATTAGGTTGACTTTGAAAGCAATTTTGATTTATACTAAACACAACAACTATGACTAACATAATTGAAGTTGAATTTGTTTATAAATATTTGTAAAATATTGACGAGTAAATGAATTTTTTCAAAAATCTTTTATAAAAAATTAAAACATAAACATTCAATAGATTGACTTGTTGTGCCCTTAGCACACACGCCTTGTTCTGAATGGGGACCATCTTTTCTTTCACCTTGTCGGGTCCTTCGGGGCCGCCTCGTTTTGTGTGCCCCTCATTTTTTGATGTTCCGCATGGTCGATGTTCTAAAAGTTTTATCGTAAATCGACCATGCCTCCGTTTTGGTTCTTTATGCTGCCCTCCATGGGCCTCGGGAGTCTCTTCGGCATTTTGGCTCTGGGCGGCCATGGGCCCCTTCGGGCCCGGGCCTCCGGGGTTCCCTTATCGGGCTTCCCCATTGCGTTCGCCGCCCTTTGTGGCGTTCCCCGGGCGTCTTTCCGCCCCTCGGGGCCCGCCCTGCCGTCTTCCATTCAAACTTCATCAGAGATTTCCCCGGTGGCATCTGCCCCTTCGGGCCCCAGTCCCCGGAAGTCCGTGTCCGGATTTCTGTCCCGGGATCGCTGTCAGCAACGGCAGCTCACCAGTGGCTGCCTGCCCCTCGGGCCCCTGGTTGCTTCTTGCTGCCGCCGTCACCCATGCAGCGCGAATATCTTGGCGGCGAACGCTTCGCGGCTTCCCAGCATCCGGGTCCCGGGTCTGTATTCGCCGTGGCCATTCGAAGTCATCGCAAAATCACGGCGGCCGTCGCTCCGCGTCTTTCTGGCCGCCGGTCCCTGAGGTCTCCGCCGCCACCACTGACTCAATTTCAAATTCCACCAACTTTCACGCGGCCGTATGTGCAATTAATGCGCACATTAATGGCGGATGGGGTATATAATGCATGGTCCGCTGATGTCATTTTCACTTTGCGAATTGAAGTAAATTGGAGTAGTGACCAACTGGAGCTCACTGCCTTATGCAACGTCTCGATTGTCACCATCAAATTTGCTCCGATGATCCCTGGTGGACTTCACGCCTCACCATTTAGCGTATCCGAGGTAGGCCATCCCCGTGTGCCCTCCCATCTTTTTTTCGTCATTTCGGGGATTTAAGTAATTGAACAGTTAATCAAATTGGCATAAAATTGAAGAACGTCAAATCGCGCCCATAACCCATGTCTTGGAATTTGACAAAACCTTTCGTGGTTGCCCTTGCCACGTATTCAGAACTTTTCATTCGTGCGGCTGTTCTATGCGCAGGGCAATCCGTCTTCCTGGGTCCGAACCCCATCTTCGCTGTCAAACTGAAACTCCAAACTTTCACCGACGGCGATCCACCTCTCCGAGCCCGGTCCATTAGATCTCCTCCCTCAGATTTCTGTTGGCCTTTGTACCCTACTTTCCGGACCCCGGAACCCACCATCCGCTTCGCCATTGGCGCTGTTTTTCGTGCCTCGGCCATCCGCTTCCTGGGTCACAGGCTTCATTTGACCGGCTAGGATATTGTCAAAGCTCCGCCCTGCCCTGGGATCCTCCGGGCCCGGCCATCCGGAGTTCCGTCTCTGGAAGTCCATGACGGTTCTGCCGTCCTCCACGGCGGAACCCTGACGGCTGCCTACCCTTAGGGCCCCGGTGGTTCGTTTGCCGCCGCCCTCTCCCGTTCGATACCGAAACCGCGCGGCGGCCCTCATCTCCAGTCTTTCCGGCCGTCGGGTTCCGGAGTCCCCGCTGTCGTCGCCGTTCAAATCAGCGCAAAATTAATGAGGCGGCCGTCAGCCCTCGTCGCCCCGCTTCCCGGGCTCCCGGGCCCCGGGAGCCTGCTCGCCGCTGTTGCCCAAACATTGCAAATATGTAACAGGCGGCCCCCAGCTCTCGTCCCCCCACCTCCCGGGCCCCGGAAGCCTGATCGCTGTCGTCGCCCAAACATTGCAAAAATCTCACGGTGGCCTTCGCGCTGCATCCTCCCGGCCGCCAGGCCCCGGAGGTCCGAATGCCGCTGTGCCTAAATGTCATACCCTCCATGCCGGCCGTCTTTTGGCCTCGCGGACCCCGGCCCTTGGACTTCCTCGGCCAGACTTCCGCCCGTTGCCCGCCGTTGCCAGCTGCCTTCTCCTAACAGCTTCCCGGCCTGGAACCTCCGAAGCTCCTTTAATCGATCCAAACATACTCAAATTCAGAATCTGACTTCGACCCATCTCCTAAAAATTTGCTGATCTCTATCATAGGCCTCCTAAAACATTGAAATTTGGCCAAGGAGGGTCTTCGGGAACTTTCAGTTGCATTCTCCCTTTCAGAGAACATTCCTGCCAGGGAAGTCCAGCCCTCCGGGCCCGGATTGTCCAAATGCCCTAAAACGAAGATAGATATCGCCTAAGGATGAAATTTATGTTATACTTGAATAATTATTTAGGTGTTACCTTTGAAATATGGACTAACATTAATGCTTTGATGTTTTGTTGTGCTAACTTCACCCTTTGCTTGCAGGATATATGGAATGGGCTGCAGGAACTTCAGGGGCCTCTGCCGAAAAGGATAAGGGCAAGAAATCTGGAAGGGCCGCTCGGGGAAAAGAAGATAAGGATCAGATGAAGTTTCAGTTTCAGGGTGAGCCGCCCTAGTCAAAGGTCTCAACAGACTAGAAAGAGATCTCAGATACCAACATTGGCCAGGTGGACATAGATGAGTTCACCCAGAGGGTCAAGGTCGACCCTAAAACAAAGAATGCCAGATTGATATGTCAAAGTGGAATCGCCAAGGCTGTCGGCTTCCCTCCCTCTCTGGTGGCACCTGAACTCGTAATGACTTGTCGAGAAGCCTACCAAGCTGTCACAAGAACAATAGTGGAGAAGGAGGGGAACATCCTCGCCGACATGTCGCTAGAAGGGATCACAAAAATATTCCACATTCCCAAATTCCCACACATGGAGGTCCCCACTTTGGAACAGTGCTAGGCGGCGTGGGATGCCAATCCGTTGGGCTACAAGAAATCAATTAACATTTACTAGCTTAAGGAGAGACGGGGCAGCGCTACAAAGGTTCCCCAAGAGTTCTTCCGTAGCAACTTTCATGAAGATTATCACGACTTGGTGACCATGTTAAGCAGGGTCATGGGTCTCCCGGCAGCTGCCTACTTCCAAGAATGGATGGCATATTACATTGAGCAAATCCTGCGAGGGAATGAAGATGTTAACACCAAGACCTCATTCGATTGGGGAGGCATTATCAGCAACTGCTTCCACGAGCAGTTTGTGAACATTAAGAAAAACTCTAAGTTTTACATGACCTCCTACTTGGTATACTCCCTAGCAGGTCAGAGACAATACAGTGGACTATTTGTGGCACCGGACCAGGGGCACAGGCGAGGGCTCAAGCCGTTCGACAAGTACCCTCAACTCCAGTACCGAAACTTCAAGAAGGAGTACTGCCGGGTCAATGACGCCTTCATAGGCCACATTATTAGATTAATCGCCAGAGACTTCGAAAGGAGGGTTTCTCACAGTGCCAGGGTGCTCCTGAGGGAGTATGCCTTCCTATATATCTAGTTCCCCAAGTTCACCTACATCCGTGCCCAGGGATTCACGGAATGGCCAAACAAGTTGCCAAGGTACCTGAACGACAGGATCATTCTCCTAGAGCTTTCCCGGCAGCTCCAACACATTCAGACAGTCTTCGGCAACAAGCACGTAGCAGGGATCCCCTATCCCATGACCCTTGGCCAGGGCCAGTATCGACTGCAGACATCCCAATGCGGTGGCAACTCTAAGAAAGAGCTTAAAGAATATAACTTTGACTGGTGCACGGCTCGCCCGCGAATGGACCCACATGGCCATGTCAGGAAGGCGCTTGGGCTGGCATATGCTCACCAATACCGCGTTGAAGACTTCTGGGCAGACTGCAAAGACGACAAGGAGGTCTGCATGAGACACTACATGTGCATGACCGTACAGTTCCTGAGAAGAGTGCAACTGTTCTAGGTACTAGACCAACTTGAGGAAGATGAGTCCACCCTTATGCATCCAAGGTACTTGGCAGTTGCCAACCTGGCAATCCCCTTAATAGAATGGGACGAGCAAGAGGTCGACGACCTAGACACAATCACCCAGTCGATCATAACCTGCACTAAGGAGTGGGTCGATGGGCAGGTGGCGCAACTGAGGCAACGAGGAGTGGTCCTAACTTATGAGGCATTCAAGAGTGAGCCAAGCGCCATGGAGGACGTTGCCGCCACCGCATCAGCTGGTGAGACTTCCAAGTCTCCCCCGGTTACCAGGTCTCAAAAGAGGAAAGTAACACAGACGGCGCAATCTACGGACCCCAAGGAGCAAGCGAAGGACACGGGAGGCTCATCCCATAAGAGGCTCAAGCAAACAGTGACAACAACAGAAGTACACCCTACCTTGCTTCTCCTTGCCCCTCTTGGCGCACCACCCGCTTCTCAGGCTATGGTCGCCTCATCTCCGCCGGCAGTGGACATCTCTGTCCATCTCACCCCGTCGCCCACAACTGGGTCAGTAATCGTTATTGACTCCTCTTCTAGCATGACCACTTCCCCTTCCTCTACTGCTGCCATGTCACCTATTACGTCCCTCCCCCTGGCTATGATTACATCGCCCATTCCCGTCGCCGCCATGCCTGAGGCCCTCACTAGATATATGCAGAACCTTCCCCCTGAGCTCTCACAAATACTGATGAATCCAGCTCTCCAAGCGGCCCTTGCCCAAGTCCTCGCAACGGCTCAGCCTTCACAACTGCCAATGGGACCACCAGCCATGGAAGCCACAATTGAAATCTTAGAGGAGTTGGAGGAGCAGGAACGGGAAGCCTCGAAGCCTATAGAGGAGGAGGCTGATGATTATTACAAGCACCCCGAGTACGAACACAGGACCATCGACAAGGTGGCTTATAAGGAAGAAGAGACAAGCTCTTCTGAGAGCGGAAATGAAGAAGATGGCTCAGGTGCCAAGGAGGTTATCCAAACATTTGATGAGGACCTTGAGGAGGAGTTGGCTCAGCAACTGAAAAACATCGGGGAGGAGGCTGAGAAGTCACCACATGATGAAGAAGGGGAGCTGCCAAAAGCGCAGCAGATGAAAGATATCACTAAGGCCGAGGCTGTGGAAGCAAAGAAGGAAGAGGAGACAACAAAGGGAGACAGTCCCACCCGGATATTGTCCACTAGGCTGCCCGTCAAGCGCCTCGTGTTTTATTGCGACTCCGACGAAGAGGAGGAGGAGGCTACCACAGAGAAGGAAGAGCCCCAAAAGGAAAAGGAGGCAGAAGTCTTGCCTATAACTGAAAAGGGTGAGGGCAGCCATGATGCACCCAAGGAAAAATTTGCCATGCCCGGCTGGTTGGAGAAACAGCTTGAAAAGACTACTCCTATTCTGAGGGACCCGAGGGAAAGATTGGAAGCCATCTTGGCTCGATCCCTGACCACAACAAAGAAGGAGAAGAAGCCTAAGGTCTGTTCTAAGATAACGATGGACGCTTCTAGCTCCTGAGCAGAGCAAGTTGCCACGCCTACAGTTGGCCAGGAAGGTGTTAGCTATAATATCTCCACCATCGACTTGGGGATAGCAACTAGGGAGCAGAAGGTTGAGCATCTGGAAGAATCGGTGGCCATGGTGGTACATCTGATCAAGCAGGACAAGGTCACCAAGGACGAGCTCAAGGCGCAAGTTGCTGCCCTAACTGACTACATTCAGCAATGGTCCTCAATAGACGACCTGCCTACCACCTCCACTGCTGCACCGCAATTGCTCTCTAAGGAATAGATAGATAAACTGGAAAGAAGGAAAAACTTAGAGAAGACCACTGAGGATTGGTTCCGACAGGTCGTAAGCATCAGAAACGAGGGGATCAACAGGGCTGTGCAAATAGCCAATAAGTTCTTGGACCTGACCCAATCCCTAGAAAGCACAAAGAATCTCTGCACCAATTTCCTTGCAATCTATGACTCCGCCTTCCCAAAGGTTGAAGCCATCCTTCAGATGCTAGAGAGCACATGGGAAGAAAAGCTAGAGCTGAAGAAAGTAGATCATTGGCTAGTGGATGTGTGGCACAAAGACCTCGACAACCAAAGGGACAGGTTAGAGCAAATCCTGAGCAGAGTGGACCTGGATGTTGCGTGGATCAAGGAAATCCGAGCAGAATGCACCGAGTATATCAAGCTAATAACGGGCTATGATATGCCCATGGTGCAAATGGATGCCGAGAAAGTGAAGTCATACTTCCAGGAGAGGATGAAGGATGGGGAAGCCGGAGAAATCACCACGAAATTCCTAAGTTTTGCCACCCATGCCTTTGATTGATCAGAGCTATTCAAAGATCAAGGCTCGAAGTATGACGATGATTGGAAGCGGCTGGAAGAGAACGCCAAAGAATGGAGTTACCAAGCATTAAGATGCGAGATCCTCGAGGTAGATAAACTCCAGGCCGTCGTCCTCAAGTACATTGAACATGCAGCTTCCGAGGAGCAAGAGGACAGCCCAGCCAAAGAAGAAGACTTCCTTGAAGAGTAGCTACAGCCAAAAAAATAGCAATTAGCTACAGGACGAAAGAGCAATAGTGTCATCCACTAGATGACGAAATAGGGAAGGGACAAAGAATGTTTTTAAATTGAAAATCTATTTGGGGGTAGGTGAAACCCTATTTTGTAATGAATCTTGGCCACACAATTGTAATGAATCTTGGCCATTCATTTATCTTTTGGAAAACTATAAATAGAGCACTCCCCTCATTTGCAAAAAGGAGAGTTGAGTTGTTGTAAAGACATGCTGCTGAAATTTATAAGAAATATCATTGACTTGGTGTATTTCCTTGATTTCTCTTTTGCCATTTGATTCATTTTTCGAAGTTCACATGTTTAGTTTAGATCTTATGGCTGTTTAGTTAGCTGTTTACTGTATTTAGTTAAATCTGAGGAATGTTGTTTGGTGTTTGTGAAAATTCCTGCATTGTTGATGATCCCTTAGTCCATACTTTTTGCTGTTTGCTGAAGGTAGATAGCTGTGCAAAGTTAGTCTGGACTTGATTTGAAGCTGCCCCAAACATTTATCTCTAATTCATGCATGTATATGGTGGATGAAGGATGAAATATCTGCAGCCCTTAGAAGATAGCACAATTTCCATAATACTGTGAAATCCCTGGTTAAGTGGGATATTGTTTTGAGGGATTGTCCATTGCAGGGACTCCATTGTCACTATTCATTGCAAGTTTTAGACTTAGGAACTTTTCTCCTCCTTCGCCCTTTTCTTTTTTTTAGAAACTGAATAATACCAAGGTTCATTACACATTGTAAAGCCAAATCCAACAACTAAATGGAGTCCAAGATTGCTGTTTGAACCTACAGCCGATGCATAACAACCTTCCATCCTAGGGATTTCATTTGAAGATCCAACTTCATACTTTATGTCCACACTTTGTATTTTCTATAAGACCGTCTTGTGATTCCAGCAAATCACATCAAACTACTGAGGTATCTAAGCACTGTCATGACCTGACACCCGAGAGACCTTGGGATAGTGTTCTACAACTTGATTGTGGGAGATTGTCTTTCAAGAGAGGTAGTGCGCTTATGCATTGCCTGTGTTGAGAAGTGCATAAAAACACCATCAACAGAACTAGCGCTAGAAGGAGGGCCTTGACGAGAATACCAAGTCGAAAGAGAAAGTAAAGCTAGATCGGATCAGATCATTCTCCTCGGAGAGATTCTAGAGAGTTTTGTGATCAACACCAAACAAGGGAGAATTTGAAGAGTTGCAGCCTCCCACGAGGGAAAAACGAACACAAGGAAGCAGCGCCGCCTCTTCCTCTTCCTCCATTCCATCCGCCTCTATTTCACCCCCAACTTCATTTGGCTGGCCCTCATCTTCCACCCAACCATCTCAAACAACATTTGCGCATCTTACCTCTGGTAGCCAGGGGTTCGCTCCTCTCCCGGCCCTTTCAGCACAAGGCACAGCCAAGGCGGCCATAGCTCAAAGGCAGCCCCATATTGTGGTTGTGTTGCCAATACAGCCTCAAATCCTTGTTCTCCAACAACAAGTGCCACCTTCGCCTCCCCCCATGGCTTGGCTTGCGCATAACCCGTCGCCGATACATTTTGCGGTCTACAATGATATGCCCAAGAATCCGGAGGGCTTTTGTTCGAAGTTCCACCCACGAGACATGCAAAGAACAGCCGAGGAGCATATCAAGATATTCGAAACGGTGATCACCGAAATGCAAGTGGACCACGAGGACGTTGCATGTCTCCTCTTTCCGCATTCATTAGGAGAAGATGCCTTTTACTGGTACATCAATCTGCCGAGGGGATCCATCACCTCGTGAAACCTGATGAAGAATGATTTTCTACAGAAATACAAGATCCCTGTCAACCCCACAGACCTTTACCAACAGTTCATGTCTATCAGAAGGGAAGTCAACAAACCTATCAGCTCCTTCAATGACCGTTTCCATCAGGCTCACATGAGGCTTCAGGATCCATACGTCCATAATGATGTGGCAACTTTCTTAGTCTATTACACGACCCTGGACAGCCTTACGTCGGCCTTGGTAAAAAAGATGCGCCCACCGCCCGCTACCCTACTGGCCGGCTATGCGGAAGCTGTTGTGGCCAGTGTGAACTTGGGGCAAAATATCTTCGGCCCATTGCCCTCTTTGGGGCCAGTAGCCCATCTGATGCAGATTCAAGGGTTCAATCAGGCATTTGCTCACCAAACCCCTTTGATGAACCAGGTGCCTCAATTGCCTATGGTTCCCCATCCGGGGTAGCCGTTGAACTATGCACCTCCCGTGACTTCCTATTTGAAGCCCCAGCAGCAGTACAGCGATTCCCAGGTTACTCTGCAACAGCAAGCGTATTCCCAATAGCCCCAGGCGCAATTTTACTTGTCAGGGCCAGACTTTCCTCTAGCCTATCAAAATCAGCCAGCGGCTCCACCCGCTTTTCTCCAAAATCCGGCCCCGTCGCCTGGAAGTGTGACTAAGAAGGATAAACTAGAAGAACTAACAGAGATGATCAAGAAGATGTCCACGGAGATGACGCATCTGAAGAACCAGAATAATCAGTTGCAGGCCTCCCAATGCAACTTCCTGGCCAATCTCAACAGGGACAGTCGAGAGTCTCGGGACAATAGAGACAACAAAGATAATCAGGAAATAGGCACCTCCTCGGGGCAGAATTATGAGAGGGGGCAGAATTTTAATCAAAATACAGAAAGAAGACCTTAGAGGCGAAATCACACGTGGAACACCAGGCCCAACAACGGTGGTGTTTCCACGCCGTTTGATCAACCGGCAAGCAACGACAAAATATCCAGTGGTGTATATTTGGCCGAGGCAGCCCTGTCCAAATGGTGCCGACTTCACAAAACTAGCAAGCATTCTGAGCTGGATTGTCCCGAGTTCTAGATAACCGCTGAAATCTTCCAGGTGCAGGTACAAAATGCAGTCGACAATGCCAACTGCAGGGACATCATCCCATCTGAGCCCTGCAATTCTTCGTGTCTGGTGGTCAATCAGGCACCATTTCTGCGAGGTGACCACAACAAGCCCGAAGCTGAGCCTGCTCCTGTTGAGGATGAGAAAGCGCAAGAGGTAAGTAATGAACAAACTTTGGCTTAGCTTTTCAATTCAGTAGATAATGGTCCGGTGGATGAAGAGGAACCATTTGTGGATGAGGTCCACATGTTCCATCAGCGGTCAAGTCCATATTTCCTTAGAAACAGGCAAGCAGGTGGACCCTTCACAACTTCTACCCCACCAAACAACTTCGCCACTCCGCCTGATCCAAATGCCAGCAATAACCCAGGGCTCCCTCATATACCCGCCTAATATCTCAACAAGAACCAATCCCAAAACCAACTGCAAAGTCAGCCTCAGGGCTAACCCCAAAATCCGCCTGAGCAAACCAAGATTCAAACCCCTAGTTCCGCTATAGGCCAAGCTTTCAGCTCCGAAATTGAGCAAATGGGCGAATATGTGGCAAAAGAGTTTAAGAAGGTAAAAATCAGTTTGTCAGCCTTCGAATTACTCAAAGTTCCTGCCGTGAGGCATGCCTTCTTCAGGGTTCTGAATGGGACTCCATCCTCTAATATGATACAAGAGACCCTAGCTAAGAGGGTAACCTTTGAAGAGCCTAGGAAAGAACCTGAGATACGGGAGAATACTGGGGGAAGGAACGATGCCTTCGTAAACCAGTCGGCAAGTAGGCGAACCAAAAAAGAGCCAGAAAGGGCCACCAGACAGTTTTCTAAGGATCAGCAATATAAGCAAACCATGGATATGACCAATGATAGGAACAAGGGTCAGGTAGCTCAAATGGACACACCTATAGGCATCCTCCAAGGGAGACCGAAAACTCCCCCTTTTCTGACCACCATTAGGATCTTTGGAAAGAACTTGCACAACTGCTTGCTCAATTCAGGAGCGTCTGCCAATGTCATGCCCTTGGTCGTATGCAAGGCTCTTGGCATCACCCCACGCTTTCAAAGAGAAAGGTGACCCAGTTGGACAAAACAGAGATCAACATCATGGGCGAAATAAACCTCATTCCCATGCAGGTTGCCGTAGACCCGCAGATACAGCAGGTCATCGATATCCAAGTGGCAGACATTCCCGATGCTTACGGCATTATTTTGGGAAGGGAGTTCACTAAGGCACTGAATGGATATACCGCCACAGATCTTTCTCATATGTGGCTGCCGTGGAAGGGGCTGCCAAATCAGATCCGTATCAACCGTGAACCCCGTATGAAGTATATGATCACAGAATACAACAATCTCAGCGAGGTGTTGTTCGTCGAGACCAATTTAGGGAATTATCGCCCTTTGGCTTACCAAAATGAGCTTGAGCTTCAGGAAGAGCGTACGGATGAAGTATTGCTGGTGTTGTGCAGTCCCTCGGCAGATTTCGTGCGAATGCCCCCAGATACAGAAACGTTGGAAAAAGCTGATGATGAGCCGGATAAGGATGAAAATTCGGAACTACTCGATGGCTTCCAGGAGTTCATGGAAAAATGTGCGAGGGATCAACTCAGCCTGGGAGCTAGAATGAATTTCTAGGATCTCTTATTGCCAAACTGGTGTAGGGTCCACAATGCTGCCCACTCTGAATTTGATTGTTGTCTATGCCAAGCAGCAGTGGCCAATGTTAAAAAATCAGCTGCCCCACAAACAGAAATGCCAAAGGGGACACCAGCAGAACTGCCTGTTGATCATCGCCTTAAACCGGAAAACTCCCCTAAGATCGCAGGGCCCACCGTCCATCCAAAAGGGAACGGAAGCTCAATCAGACCCGAAGATAAGGAATCTTCCGTATGCTGGACGCTCTGATTTGATGGATCGAAGTCAAGGCAAGGAGTTGGAGCGGGGATTGAACTCATCAGTCCAATGGGTAAGACATTTCTCACTACCCACCGATTGTAGTTTTATTGCACTAATAACGTAGCGGAATACGAGGCCCTAGTCCTTGGCCTTCTTATGGCCTTGAAGAAAAATGTAAAAGTGCTGCAAGTTTTTGGGGATTCTGCACTTGTAGTCAAGCAAGTCAGGAAGTTATACTCCTGCCATGATCGGAGACTCACGAATTACAGGCATAGGGTCTGGGATCTCTTAGAGGGTCTAGATGCATTCAACATACAATTGATCCCTCGTGCTCAGAATCGTACAACTGATACCTTGGCTCAAGCAGCTAGCACGTTGCAGCCCCTCTCTTTGTCTGGGCTCAAGAAATTCACTGTTGAGCTAACATCTATGCCATCGGTCCCAGATAATGTTACTCACCTGCAGGTCTTCAATGACGATAAGCATATCCTCCAGTTCATCACAAGTTTCGATGTCTTCGCAACTCAAATAATTGATGAAACTGATTTGCAGGAAGCTGAATTGGACATAGAAGGGGTCATCAACCTTAAAATCAACACAATCCCTAGAGGTATGGTTCAGTTGGAACGCATATTTGATTTGGATCAGATCAGAGATTAGAATCAGCAAACAAAAAAGGAGGCCATCAGTAACCAGTGCAACGCACACAACCTTGGAACAGCCGAGGAGATCAAGAATGTTTTTATTCGCAAAGTGTGCACACCGGAGGAAAAGAGAGGGATCACGGATGCGTTACAAAAATACCATGACGTGGTGGCATGGAGTTACGAAGATTTGAAAACTTATGACACTTCTGTCACTACCCACACCATCCCTCTCAAGACCGAAGTGAGGCCATTCCGCCAGCAGCAGCGCCCTATCAATGCCCTGCTCGAACCTGTTGTTTACAATGAAGTACAAAAGTTGCTTTCGGCAAGAATCATCTTTCCCGTCAGGCATTCCACGTGGGTGGCTAACTTGGTCCTGATCAGGAAAAAGAGTGGAGAGATTAGGCTATGCGTGGATTTTCGCAATTTAAATCGCGCCTCCGAGAAAGACAACTATCCAGTGCCTTCGCTGGATGAGGTGCTGCAAATCGTTAATGGCTCCTAGATGATGTCCGTCCTCGAGGGATACTCTGGGTATAACTAGGTAATGGTGCAATATGAGGATCGTCACAAGACAGCATTCACCACTAAGTGGGGAACATTCGCATATAGAAGAATGCCGTTCGGACTCATCAACGCTGGCGCCACTTTCCAACGCGCCATGGATATCGCCTTCAAAGACCTAATTGGAAAATGCATAATCATCTATATGGATGATTTGACCGTATTATCCAAGAAGCGAGGTGATCACGTCTCCGACTTGTGCAAAGTATTTCAGAGATGCAGGGAATTCGGGGTTTCTCTCAACCCCAAGAAGTGCATTTTCGGAGTGACCGAAGGCAGGCTGCTCGGGCACATCATTTCAGAACAAGGAATCTCCATTGATCCTGAGCGCATTGAGTCCCTACTCAAGATTCAGCCCCCGGGCAGCAAGAAGGAATTAAAATCTTTCTTCGAAAAGATCAACTTTGTCCAGAAATTCATCACAGGTTTCGCAGAAATTGTCAAACCTCTCAATGCCATGCTCAAAAAAGATGCCAAAGTTGAATGGACACCGGACGCCAAGCAATCCTTCGAAGAAATCAAATGGGCCATTGCTGAGGCACCTGTGTTGGTTAGCCCAGATTATCTGAAGCCGTTCTATATCTACTCCTTTGCTTCAGAGCACTCCTGTGCTAGCATGTTGACTCAGAAAGACGACGAAGGAAACGAGCATCCAATCACCTTCATGAGTGCCCCCCTCAAAGATGCTGAATTGCATTACCACAACATAGAAAAGCAGGCGTATTCCCTCGTCAGGGGAGTAAAGAAATTTAGACACTACATTCTGCGCAACAAGGTGTTCGCCATTGTCCCCGACCCAGCAGTCAAGATGCTGCTCATGCAAAATGAATTGGGCGAACGAAGGGCTAAGTGGGTCACCCTGCTACAAGAGTATGATATGGAAATCCACCCAATGAAATTGATAAGAGGGCAGGCACTCACCCGTACAATGGCCGAAACAGTAGTAGAGGCTAAACCTGAACTCACGGTACAACAATACCAGCTTGAAGATGTCTCCTCGGGAGAATGGTACCCGGATGTCGTTTATTATCTACTGAATCACAAGTGCCCACCGCATCTGCAAGGGGTCCAAAAGAGGGCCCTGAGATTGAAAAGTAATAGTTATATGTTGCAGGGTTCTATTCTCTATAAGAAGAATCATGAGGGCGTTTATTTAAGATGCCTTGGCAAGGAGGAAGCAGAACGCATTTTGAGGGAGTTTCACAATAAATTTGGTACGGGCCACAGTTCAGGTCCTTCTACAACACATCAAATATTAAGAGCAGGGTACTATTGGCCAACCATCTTCAAGGATGCCCATTTCCATGTTCGCTCCTGTCACAAGTGTCAGACCACTGCCACTAGGGAGAGGAATGTCGCTGTCCCACTACAGCCCGTTCTGGAGGTAAGGCCTTTTGCGTAATGGGGTCTCGACTTCATCGATCCGGTAAGCCCTCCATCATCTACGGGACACAGGTACATTCTTACCACTACTAATTAATGTACTAGATGGATGGAAGCAATAGCATGTAAGCAATGTACGACTGAAGTTGTTACCAATTTTCTAGAAAGTTTCATTTTAAATCATTTTGGCTGCCCGTATGCTTTGGTATGTGATAATGGGCCCGCCTTTGCTTCATTAAAATTTGCTAGTTGGACGTTTGACTATGGGATTGCCCTCAAATTCTCATCCAATTACTACCCTCAAGGCAATGGCCTTGTCGAATCTATGAATAAGAATTTGATTATTGTGGTCAAGAAGCTGCTAGATAGGAATTCCAAGGACTGGCATACCCAACTCCGTTTTGCCCTTTGGGCTGATCGCACCTGCCACAAGGCTGCTCTTGGTGATTCTCCGTTCCACCTCATCTACGGCCTAGAGCCTATATTTCCCATCCACCTAAAGATTCCTACTCTTTAGTTCATTAACAATTTTTATGAGGGGGGAGATCATAGGGAAGCTCGTCTAGCTGAGCTCTTACATTTAGAGGAAGTCCGAAAATGCGCAATAGAAAATTTTGCCAAACATTAGGGCGTAGTTAAGAGATGGTTCGACCGCCGAGCCAAGATCAAGGCCTTTAGAATTTTAGATTTGGTCCTATATTGGGACAAGGCCCATGAGAAGAAAGGGGGACACAACAAATTCGACAAGCTCTGGCTTGGCCCCTTTCAAATAGCTGAGATTTTGGGAGATAATGCCTTCCACTTAAAGACTTTAATCGGTGAGAACGTCCCGTTGCTGATCAACGGGCAGTACCTGAAGTATTACTTCCAAGCTTGAGCTCCTTCGAGCTCTTTGTTGTAAATACCTGTACATAAGTTAGGATAGTTGCTTTCTTGCTTGTTTGTTTTCTGTTTGCATTGCCTTTTTTGCTTTCTCCCCCCCAGCAGTGTTGTTTCGGAAGGTGTTTCCTGCTCCTCTGCGGTGGCCGTGCTTGCCTGACAAGCATTTCACTTTGCTGTCCGCTCTTTGTGTTCTTTGGCTAAACATTCACTCTCGACTATCGATCTTTGTAAAGCTATCCGTGAATGATTTCCTTGTTTGAACTTTGCTCAGAACTTGACCCTTAGCTGGATCTTCTTACCCGCATCTCGAATCTAGCAAAAATTACACAATAATAAATTCTGAAGGATCATACTATGGTTGTTATGACAACCTAGTGAGTGAAAAATCTTAAGTCTACTCCAATGACCATTGCAGTCTCAAACCCATTATAGGCTTCAGTGCTTACCCGGTCGAACTAAATGGTAAAAGAGAAGTGAAATATCAAAGCAAAAAGGAGAAAAGAAACTCTGAAAAAAGGAAATAAATGACCATATGGGCATTCAGATAACTCTACCGGGGCTATAGACGTCCGGCCGGCAGTAGAGCAATATCCGTGAGATTGTAGCGACAACTCCGCCGGGGCTATGGACGCCTGACTGGTAGTGGGGCAATGTCCATGTTACTTTTGGTGTTAGGCAACTTATGTAGCTCACTTGGTTAAAGTAACAACCCTGGTTACTATCCCTAGGAAAGGAATAAACTCACTCCACACACACTTTCAAGATGTCATGTAAGCTGACCCAATTAAGGATCTCGTTCTCCAGGATTCATCCTTGGAAGCCGTTTCTGGTCTGCGAAACCAAGGATTCTGGGTCCTGAATGAATATTTATCCCTAGAATGCTCCGGAGCGTTCTCCAGCGGAGTCGCCATTTGTTGTGCCCTTAGCACACACGCCCCGTTCTGAACGGGGACCCTCTTTTCTTTCGCCTTGTCGGGTCCTTCGGGGCTGCCTCGTTTTGCATGCCCCTCTTTTTTTGATGTTCCGCGTGGTCGATGTTGTTCTAAAAGTTTTATCGTAAATCGACCATGCCTCTGTTTTGGTTCCTTTTGCTGCCCTCCGTGGGCCTTGGGATTCTCTTCAGCATTTTGGCTCTGGGTGGCCCTGGGCCCCTCTGGGGTTCCCTTATCGGGCTTCCCCATTGCGTTCGCCGCCCTTTGCGGCGTTCCCCGGGCATCTTTCTGCCCCTCAGGGCCCGCCCTGCCATCTTCCATTCAAACTTCATCAGAGATTTCCCCGGTGGCGTCTGCCCCTTCAGGCCCCGGTCCCTAGAAGTTCGTGTCCATACTTTCATCCCGGGATCGCCGTTGGCAACGACGGCTCACCGGCGGCCACCTGCCCCTCAGGCCCCGGGTTGCTTCTCGCCGCCGCCGTCACCCATGCAGCGCGAATATCTTGGCGGCGAACCCCTCGCGGCTTCTCGGCATCCGGGTCCCGGGTCTGTATTCGCTGTGGCCGTTTGAAGTCATCGCAAAATCACAGCGGCCATCGCTTCGCGTCTTTCCGGCCGTCGGGCCCCGAGGTCTCCGCCGCCGCCGCCGACTCAATTTCAAATTCCACCAACTTTTACGCTGCCGTACGTGCAATTAATGCGCGCATTAATGGCGAATGGGGTATATAATGCATGGTCCGCCGGTATCATTTTCACTTTGCGAATTGATGTGAATTGGAGCAGCGACGAATTGGAGCTCACTGCCTTCTGCAACGTCTCGATTGTCACCATCAAATTCGCTCCGACGATCCCCGGTGGACTTCACGCCTCACCATTTAGCGTATCCAAGGTAGGCCATCCCTGTGTGCCCTCCCATCTTTTTTTCGTTATTTTGGGGATTTAAGTAATTGAACAGTTAATCAAATTGGCATAAAATTGAAGAACGTCAAATCGCGCCCATAACCCATGTCTTGGAATTTTCCAAAATCTTTCGAGGTTGCCCTTGCTGTGTATTCGAAACTTTTCGTTAGCGCGGCTGTTCTATGCGCAGGGCAATCCATCTTCTCGGGTCCGAACCCCGTCTTCGCTATCAAACTGAAACTCCAAACTTTCGCCGATGGCGATCCACCTCTCCGGGCCCGGTCCATCGGATCTCCTCCCTCGGATTTCCGTTGGCCTTTGTACGCGCATTGGACAACCCAATCTACCCTGCTTTCCGGACCCCGGAACCCGCCATCCGCTCCGCCATTGGCGCTGTTTTTCGTGCCTCGACCATCCACTTCCTGGGTCCCAGGCTTCATTTGACTCACTAGGATATTGCCCAAGCTCTGCCCTGCCCCAGGATCCTCCGGGCCCGGCCGTCCGAAGTTCCGTCTCCGAAACTCCGTGACGGTTCAGCCGTCCTACATGGCGAAACCCTGCCGGATGCCTACCCCTTAGGCCCTGGTGGTTCCTTCGCTGCCGCCGTCTCCCGTTCGATGCCGAAACCGCGCGGCGGCCCTCATCTCCAGTCTTTCTGGCCGCCGGGCTCTGGAGTCCCCGCCGCCACCGCCGTTCAAATCAGCGCAAAATTAATGAGGCGGCTGTCACCCCGCGTCGCCCCGCTTCCTGGGCCCCGGGAGCCTGCTCACTGCCATTGCCCAAACATTACAAATATGTAACAGGCGCCCCCAGCTCTCGTCCCCCCGCCTCCCGGGCCCCGGAAGCCGGATCGCGGCCGTCGCCCAAACATCGCAAAAATCTCACGGCGGCCTTCGTGCTACATCCTTCCGGCCGCCGGGCCCCGGAGGTCCGAATGCCGCTGTGCCTAAATGTCATACCCTCCATGCCGACCGTCTTTTGGCCTCGCGGACCCCGGCCCTTGGACTTCCTTGGCCGGACTTCCGCCTGCTGCCCGCCATTGCCAGCTGCCTTCTCCTGACAGCTTCCTAGCCTGGAACCTCCAAAGCTCCTTTAATCGATCCAAACATACTCAAATTCAGAATCTGACTTCGACCCATCTCCTAAAAATTTGTTGATCTCCATTATAGGCCTCCTAAAACATTCAAATTTTGCCAAGGAGGGTCTCCGGGAACTTTCGGTTGCATTCTCCCTTCCAGACAACATTCCTGCTAGCGAAATCTGGCCCTCTAGGCCCGGATTGTCCAAACGCCCTGAAACAAAGATTGATATCGCCTAAGGATGAAATTTATGTTATACTTGAATAATTATTTAGGTGTTACCTTTGAAATATGGACTAACATTAACGCTTTGATATTTTGTTGCGCTAACTTCGCCCTTTGCTTGCAGGATATATGGAATGGGCTACATGAACTTCAGGGGCCTCCACCAAAAAGGATAAGGGCAAGAAATCTGGAAGGGCCGCTCGGGGAAAAGAAGATAAGGATCAGATAAAGTTTCAGTTTCAGGGTGAACCGCTCCAGTCAAAGGTCTCAATAGACTAGAAAGAGATCTCGGATACCAACATCGGCTAGGTGGACATAGATGAGTTCACCCAGAGGGTCAAGGTCGACCCTAAAACAAAGAATGCCAGATTGATACGTCAAAGTGGAATCGCCAAGGGTGCTGGCTTCCCTCCCTCTCTGGTGGCACCCGAACTCGTAATGGCTTGCCGAGAAGCCTACCAAGCTGACACAAGAACAATCGTGGACAAGGAGGGGAACATCCTCGCTGACATGTCGCCAGAAAGGATCACAAAAACATTCCACATTCCCAAATTCCCACATATGGAGGTCCCCACTTTGGAACAGTGCCAGGCGGCGTGGGATGCCAGTCCGTTGGGCTGCAAGAAATCAATTAACATTTACAGGCTTAAGGAGAGATGGGGTAGCGCTGCAAAGGTTCTCCAAGAGCTGTTCCGCAACGACTTTCATGAAGATTATCACGACTTGGTGACCATGTTAAGCAGGGTCATGGGTCTCCCGGCAGCCGCCTACTTCCAAGAATGGATGGCATATTACATTGAGCAGATCTTGCGAGGGAACGAAGATGTTAACACCAAGACCTCATTTGACTGGGGAGGCATTATCAGCAACTGCTTCCACGAGCAGTTTTTGAATGTTAAGAAAAACTCTAAGTTTTACATGACCTCCTACTTGGTATACTCCCTAGTAGGTCAGAGACAATACAGTGGACTATTTGTGGCACCGGACCAGGGGCACAGGCGAGGGCTCAAGCCGTTCGACAAGTACCCTCAACTCCAGTACCGAAACTTCAAGAAGGAGTACTGCCGGGTCAACGACGCCTTCATAGGCCACATTATCAGATTGATCACCGGAGACTTCGAAAGGAGGGTTTCTCACAGCGCCAGGGTGCTCCTGAGGGAGTATGCCTTCCTATATATCCAGTTCCCCAAGTTCACCTACATCGTGCCCAGGGATTCAAGGAATGACCAAACAAGTTGCCAAGGTACCCGAACGACAGGATCATTCTCCTAGAGCTTTCTCGGCAGCTCCAACACATTCAAACGGTCTTCGGCAACAAGGACGTAGCAGGGATCCCCTATCCCATGACCCTTGGCCAGGGCCAGTATCGACTGCAGACATCCCAATGCGGCGGCAACTCTGAGAAAGAGCTTAAAGAATATAACTTTGACTGGTGCACAGCTCGCCTGCGAATGGACCCACATGGCCATGTCAGAAAGGCGCTTGGGCCGACATATGCTCACCAATACCACGTCGAAGACTTCTGGGCAGACTGCCAAGACGACAAGGAGGTCCGCATGAGACACTACATGCTCATGACCGTACAGTTCCTAAGAAGAGTGCAACTGTTCCAGGTACCGGACCAACTCGAGGAAGATGAGTCCACCCTTATGCATCCAAGGTACTCGGTAGTTGCCAACCTGGCAATCCCCTCAATAGACTGGGACGAGCAAGAGGTCGACAACCTAGACACAATCACCCAGCCGATCATAACCCGCACTAAGGAGTGGGTTGATGGGCAGGTGGCGCAACTGAGGCAACAAGGAGTGGTCCTAACTTATGAGGCGTTCAAGAGTGAGCCAAGCACCGTGGAGGACATTGCCGCCACCGCATCAGCTGGTGAGACTTCCAAGTCTCTCCCGATTACCAGGTCTCAAAAAAGGAAAGGAACACAGATAGCACAATTTGCGGACCCCAAGGAGCAAGCGAAGGACACGGGAGGCTCATCCCCCAAGAGGCTCAAGCAAAGAGTGACAACAAAAGAAGTACAACCTACCTTGCTTCTCCCTGCCCCTCCTGGCACGCCACCCACTTCTCAGGCTATGGTCGCCTCATCTCCACTGGCAGTGGACATCTCTGTCCATCTCACCCCTTCGCCCACAACCGGGTCAGTAATCGTTATTGACTCCTCTTCCGGCATGACCACTTCCCCTTCCTCTTTTGCTGCTATGTCACCTATTACGTCCCTCCCCCTGGCTACGATTACATTGCCCATTCCCGTCACCGCCATCCCTAAGGCCCTCACTAGACATATGCAGAACCTTCCCCCTGAGCTCTCACAAATACTGATGAATCCAGCTCTCCAAGCGGCCCTTGCCCAAGTCCTCGCAACGGCTTAGCCTTCACAACCGCCAACGGGACCACCAGCCATGGAAGCCACAATGCAAATCTTAGAGTTGGAGGAGCAGGAACGGGAAGCCTCGAAGCCTATAGAGGAGGAGGCTGATGATTATTATGAGCACCCCGAGTACGAACACAGGACCATCGATAAGGTGGCTTATAAGGAAGAAGAGACAGGCTCTTCTGAGAGCGGAAATGAAGAAGATGGCTCGGGTGCCAAGGAGGTTATCCAAACATTTGATGAGGACCTTGAGGAGGAGTCGGCTCAGCAACTGAAAAACATCGGGGAGGAGGCTGAGAAGTCACCACATGATGAAGAAGGGGAGCTGCCAAAAGAGCAGCAGATGAAAGATATCAAAGAGGCCGAAACTCATGCTATCAAGAGCCCCGAGGCTGAGGCTATGGAAGCGAAGAAGGAAGAGGAGACATCAAAGGGAGACAATCCCACCCGGATATTATCCACCAGGCTGCCCGTCAAGCGCCTCGTGTTTTATTGCGACTCCGACGAAGAGGAGGAGGAGGCTACCATGGAGAAGGAAGAGCTCCAAAAGGTAAAGGAGGCAGAAGTCTTGCCTATAACTGAAAAGGGTGAGGGCAGCCATGATGCACCCAAGGATAAATCTGCCATGCCCGGCTGGTTGGAGAAACAGCTTGAAAAGACTACTCCTATTCTGAGGGACCCGAGGGCAAGATTGGAAGCCATCTTGGCTCGATCCCTGACCACAACAAAGAAAGAGAAGAAGCCTAAATTCTATTCCAAGATAACGATGGACGCTTCTGGCTCGTGAGCAGCGCAAGTTGCCATGCCTACAGTTGGCCAAGAAGGCGTTAGCTATAATATCTCCACCATCGACTTGGGGACAGCAACTAGGGAGTAGAAGGTTGAGCATCTGGAAGAATCGATGGCCACGGTGGTACATCTAATCAAGTAGGACAAGGTCACCAAGGACGAGCTCAAGGCGCAAGTTGCTGCCCTAACCGACTACATTCAACAATGGTCCTCAATAGACGACCTGCCTACCACCTCCACTGCTGCACCACAACTTCTCTCCAAGGAACAGATAGATAAACTGGAAAGAAGGAAAAACTTAGAGAAGACCACTGAGGATTGGTTCTGACAGGTCGTAAGCATCGAAAACGAGGGGATCAACAGGGTTGTGCAAATAGCCAATAAATTCTTGGACCTAACCCAATCCCTGAAAAGCACGAGGAATCTCTGCACCAATTTTCCTGTAATCTACGACTCTGCCTTCCCAAAGGTTGAATCCATCCTTTAGATGCCAGAGAGCACATGGGAAGAAAAACTAGAGTTGAAGAAAGCAGATAATTGGCTAGTGGATGTGTGGCACAGAGACCTCGACAACCGAAGGGACAGGCTGGAGCAAATCCTGAGCAGAGTGGACCCGGATGTTGCGTGGATTAAGGAAATCTGGGCAGAATGCACCGAGTATCTCAAGCTAATAACGGGCTATGATATGCCCACGGTGCAAATGGATGCCGAGAAGGTGAAGTCATACTTCCAGGAGAGGATGAAGGACGGGGCAGCCAGAGAAATCACCACGGAATTCCTAAGTTTTGCTGCCCGTGCCTTCGATCGATCAGAGCTATTCAGAGACCAAGGCTCGAAGTATGACGATGATTGGAAGCGGCTGGAAGAGAACGCCAAAGAATGGAGTTACCAAGTATTAAGATGCGAGATCCTCGAGGTAGATAAGCTCCAGGCCATCATCCTCAAGTACATTGAACATGCAGCTTCCGAGGAGCAAGAGGACAGCCCAGCCAAAGAAGAAGACTTCCCTGAAGAGTAGCTACAGCCAAAAAAATAGCAATTAGCTACAGGACGAAAGAGCAATAGTGTCATTCACTAGATGACGAAATAGGGAAGGGACAAAGAATGTTTTTAAATTGAAAATCTATTTGGGGGTAGGTGAAATCCTATTTTGTAATGAATCCTGGCCACACAATTGTAATGAATGTTGGCCATTCATTTATCTTTTAGAAAACTATAAATAGAGCACTCCCCTCATTTGCAAAAAAGAGAGTTGAGTTGTTGTAAAGACATGCTGCTGAAATTTATAAGAAATATCATTGACTTGGTGTATTTCCTTGATTTCTCTCTTGCCATTTTATTCATTTCTCCAAGTTCACATATTTAGTTTAGATCTTGTGACTGTTTAGTTAGCTGTTTACTGTATTTAGTTAAATCTGAGGAATGTTGTTTGGTTTTTGTGAAAATTCCTGCATTGTTGATGATCCCTTAGTCCATACTTTTTGCTGTTTGCTGAAAGTAGATAGCTGTGCAAAGTTAGCCTGGCCTTGATTTGAAGCTGCCCCAAATATTTATCTCTAATTCATGCATGTATATGGTGGATGAAGGATGAAATATCTGCAGCCCTTAGAAGATAGCACAATTTTCATGATACTGTGAAATCCCTGGTTAAGTGGGATATTGTTTTGAGGGATTGTCCATTGTAGGGACTCCATTGTCACTATTCATTGCAAGCTTTAGACTTGGGAACTTTTCTCCTCCTTCGCCTTTTTCTTTTTTTTAGAAACTGAACAATACCAAGGTTCATTGCACATTGTAAAGCCAAATCCAACAACTAAATGGAGTCCAAGATTACTGTTTGAACCTACAGCCGATGCATAACAACCTTCCATCCTAGGGATTTCATTTGAAGATCCAACTTCATACTTTATGTCCACACTTTGTATTTTCTGTAAGACCGCCTTGTGATTCCAACAAATCACATCAAACGACTGAGGTATATAAGCACTGTCATGACCTGACACTCGAGAGACCTTGGGATAGTGTTCTGCAACTCGATTGTGGGAGATTGTCTTTCAAGAGAGGTAGTGCACTTATGCATTGCCTGTGTTGAGAAGTGCATAAAAACACCATCAACATGACTCATAATAATCACAAGATATAAATATAAATTTAAAATTTTGAAAATTCAAGATTTAATAATAGATATAATATGCTTGTTTCATTTTTCTAATTTGTGTATAAATAATATTATTATAAATATAAATTATATTAATTTTACAATAGTATATTTTAGATATATAAAATAAGATAATCTAAATATATTATAAAACATTTAATAAAGGATTTTTATTAAATTTACTAATTATCCTTAAAATATTTTTAATATAAATTTTCAATTTTCAATTTAAAATATAAATTTAACTTAATATGTTTATTTAAATTTTTAATTATTGTATTAATAGTATTATTAAAAATATAAACTATTCTAGATATATTTTTGTAAGGTTAAAAAAATATATATATTCAAAAATCAAAATAAAAATTAAAAATTAAACTTATTAAAAACTTTATATAATCATATATGACACATTAATATTAATTATTTTAATTATATAAATGGTAATATATTGGTTTTATAATTGTATATTTTAGATTTATAAAATAATATTATATAAATATACTATTAATTTTTTATTAAATTAATTTTATTTTAATATAAAAGTATTAATTGTTAATTAAGAATATAAATTTTGATGATATACATTTGTTAGAAAACCAAGATTTGATTGCAAACCAGAATAGACCTTCCACAGAAGAGGAAAATGAAAAAGAAGAAGCTTTGCATAAAAACATGCAATTTGATATATTTGAAAAAGACCAATAATTACAAGAGATAATTTGCTTTATAAAAGCAAAAATGCAACAACCTAATCTTATCTTGAGCAACAAGATAGCTCGATAAGATAAAGATAAGATCCTATATATTAGGAATTAAATAAATCCTAAGTAAACTTATGCGAAGTGTAATTAGTAATTAATTACACCAACACCCCCCCATAAGTGCAACTTAGGGAGAAGCAGATTATTATGCAAATATGAGTCCTGGCAACAAGGCCTGATCAGGTACTCATGTACAAATGTAAAGAGAGAGAAAACCTAGTGGGAAAAACCCCTCCTTTAGAGAGATGAACTGCTGCGAAGAAGCACTGGAAGAACTCTGATGAAGCAACACTAGAACCCCAAATCCAGCAAGCAAGGAAAAATAGTTCTATTTGCAAAATACCAATCGAAATCACAAATACAACAGCAGACCCGATGCCAAGGAACACTAGAAACTCACATACTGGATCAACTCTGGAATCTGTAAGCAATAGTAGATGAAAGGATGAATGGACCCATAATGATGACAAATTTGGAAGTTGTGTCTCGCGAAGCTAATGCCAAATTAAAACTAAAACTGCCTATAGGATGAGTATCATCAAGATTCTGGAATATTAACCATAAAAACATGGCCTTCAAATGAGAAAGATCTGAACCAATGCGGATCAAGAACTATAAAATCCCAATGTGAAGTGTGAACCGAAGCAAACAACCAATATGTCCAGCTAAGCAAGAAAGAAGCTAGAAGGAGACAACAGAAACCAGACAAACTCATGCAAGTTGTCACCAAAATGAAAGATGGATGCAAGAACCCCCCTTAATGGAACTTTATATCAGTTCGTTATTACAATACCCAATGATTGCATAAGGAGATAATACAAAACTACAAAAATATGAGTGAAAATGCAAACCTAGAGCATGAAAAAAAATGAATGCATGCAAAAAGTAAGTTACACATTTTCTAGAAATAACCTTAGATCTGCATAAAGGCTGAAACCAGCTTTCCGATGCTATGAAAATAGTGAAAAATGGATAAGCGAGTCAAAAGATATGCGTCCCGAAGTGAAAAGGACAACATCTGACTTCCGAGGCTAAAAAAACATCAAAAATGCAAAACTAGAAAATCTCACTAGCACCATTGCGAAGAGCTCGAAAATAAATTTCTAGCGATATCTTGTTTGAAAAAAAATGACATCGTATGTGAAAGTTATGCGCGTTTCTATAAAACTACTCAAAACTACCCAATAAGCTCTCCAGTAAGCCCTTAGGGGTTGAAGAGGTTTAGCCCTTGCTCACCTGGGTAAATGTACTCAAGGATTGAAACCCTCGAGGGACTCTGAACAAGCTCTGTAACGAAATCCTTCAAAAATGCTAAGAAGGGGCTGCGAATCGAGGCTCTGATACCATGTTAGAAAACCAAGATCTGATTGCAAACCAGAATAGACCTTCCACAGAAAAGGAAAACGAAAAAAGTAGAAGCTTTGCATAAAAACATGCAATTTGATATATTCGAAAAAGACCAATAATTACAAGAGATAATTTGCTTTATAAAAGCAAAGATGCAACAACCTAATCATATCTTGAGCAACAAGATAGCTCGATAAGATAAAGATAAGATCCTATATCTTAGGAATTAAATAAATCCTAAGTAAACTTATGCTAAGTGTAATTAATAATTAATTGCACCAACAACATTAGGCACTAAGTTTGATTAAATTAAATTAATAAATCAATTATTGTAGTCATGAGTTATTTTTAGCAAATAAAAACAATAGAAAATACAACACTTAAAATAACCAATGTCTATATTATATGATACTAGGGTAGAGGACCCAGTAGTTGTGCACCCTAACTTTGCGCTTCTAATTATCCTACTTGGAAATCTCAAATCACTCTCAATTTTTTATAGCAGCTTACTTGGAAAGTCCCTTACTTATAACTAAGGTTTCATGGCCACATCATCAAATACGATGCCATATCAACATGCTTTTTGTCAAGGTGTGCAAAAAGGCCCAAAAAAAAGTGAGACTAATACTTATGCATTCACAACATGTTTTATTGAGCGCTAATGTAGAATCACATGATTGGTTGCTTTTTAGATCAAAGGAATACATTTTGTTTAATTATGGGTAGTCATCATCAACACTAACAACTTTAAAGTCACAACTATTGGTCCAATAATGATAAAAATATTGGACATTATATAAAAAACTACTATCACAACTATTGAAATATGCTCAGGTACTGGGTCCTCTCCCCTACATGTGATGAATATGCAAACAAACACATGTTGATTTTATTTCAATTTTTCAAATTAGAGACAAAGCTTCTACATTACAAATCAAAATTTGCACAATCACTATTTACTCACGGTTGCTCACTATCTCTCTTTGTTCTTTAGCCATTCTCTTCTCAGTAACTTCAATGCTACCCCATTTGTAGGCCTCTTTTGTTGATCTAAAATGACTAATTTTTATTGTATTTAACAACCTCCAAGTTTTGACTGCTACCCCTTAATCTTTCACACTCTCTTCTCCCTTCATGTGTTCTCTCCTTCCTTCTAATCTATCTAAATCTTGTTTTGTTTTTTTTTAAATTTTCTTCAATTTCTGCTATGGAAAGATGCCTCTAGCAAAGGAAAATCTACTATGTTAAATACCTTTTTGGGCTCCCAATTTTTTTTTTCCATTTTTAAATTCAAATGCCCCGACTTTTTTATGTAATGGAAAGATGAAGCATAAAGTAATAAAACCCAATCATTTAACTGCCACAAAATCTATAATATCAAGCCAAAATAATTTGATGAAACTGATGCTTTGGAAGTGTGCAATTGGATGCTAGAAGGTGACTTTTGATGTAATTTTTTCTTGGAAGCTCATTTTTTCTTGAAAACACACAAGAGACTTCCTGAAATCGAGAGATGCTTGAAACCACCAAAATAATCCAACATTGAAAAATTAAACTAAAAATATTTTTGGGTGATGTAGGATTGCTTGTGGACTTGAATGCCCTTGCATCGGACATGTTAAGTTCACCATAGGCTCTTACATGGTATCAAAGCTTTAGTGCTGTAAAATTTTTCCTAGATTTGAGGGACCAATCTTGGAATGAAAGTTTTGTTGGATCCTAGTTAAGGATTTGAGAGCCTCGCCATTAAATCCAAGGTGTTAGAGAAAGTCAAGATTGACTTTTGTTTTGTCAAAATCTAGCGTATTTTGTCAGATCTGCAAAGGTTTGAAGCAAACCATTTTTTATTGGAGTCATAATTATTTTACTTCAGAAATCCATCTTCCACTCATTTGTAAGAAAAATGATTTTTGGATGTTATAGCTAGGGTCAAAATCTCATTTGGGTATCTTTTCAATTTTATATATATCTTGAGCAGATCTAAAGAAAATTGCTATCCAAAAAGCACCACACGTCATTTTTCTATAGGCTGAATGTCAAATAGAATTCATTTTTTTCATCTTCTGCTTGCTGGATCAAAAAATATTTTTGGGTTTTATTTTTAGCATCAAAATATTTTCGGGTTTTTGATATTTCGTACACACAGTGAACATATTATTTAGAAATCAAATCATAAATAAAATATTTTTGCTAGAAAAAACCATTTCCTATAGGCTAAATTCAGCGTTTTTAAAGAAAGTCATAACTTTTGTCTCAATTATTGGATTTTTGTGTTTCAAGTTGCATTGGAAAGCTAAATTTGACCTCTACCTAGATCTGAGGTCATTTTTATTCATGGAGCCAAATGTGAATATTCATCAATGCATGCACTGTTTCCTTTTTTGTGTGCATTAGGTTTACATTTTCTTTGCACTTCATTGTAGTTCCAAATCATTTTTCAATCAACAATTGCTTTATAGTAACCAGAGTTGTGTTAGTTTGTGAGTTTTCCAATGTTCCTTGGTATTAGGTCTGCTATTGCTTATTATGATTCTAGCCTGAGTCCTTGAGTGACTCTAATATGGTTTCTAGCAAATAGAATTATCCTTCCTTGCTTGCTAGATTGAGGATTCAAGTGTTACTCCACAAGTGTGCTTCCAGTGCTTCTTTTGCAACAAGTTATCTCATTATGGGGGGGTTGTATGATCTCTCTTGTCATCCTTTGTGTGGATAGAGATTGTGGATGTGAAAATTAGAAAATGGCTAAAATCCTAACACACAAAGCATGATTAATATTTTAAAACAAAGCAAGCAATCAACATTCCTATAAAATATCTCAACATGCCTCATAATGCAATCAAAATAACAAAGGATTAGATAAACTAATTGAAAGCATACAATAAAACATGAAGTAAATCATATCTCATAGTGGATTGGTGCTTCTGTGGAAAGAAGCCCTTTCCCAACCCTTGATAAGCTCCTGATTGATAAAAAGATGCAAGAGGATAACCAAGTGCAAGATGAATGTGTATCAAGTTATCTATGATTGTGGAGGTTAATACAATAGAGGAGACCTCTATTTATAGCCAAGAAGGATAGAAGAATGCCAAATATGGAGGATGTGGGCCTAAAGATCCACCAATGACAAGATGCCACTTGTCAACATGTGAAAGGTTGAGGAATGAGCACATTTTGGTCAATGTGCCAAAGAGAGGGAGATTTGAAATTTTAATTTGATGACAAGATGAGTTAAATACTAATTTTGACCATCGCAAGAAACATGTAAGAGACATGTAAGAGGTTGGATGTACATGTCAATTTAAAACTTGGAGAATATTCCCCTTTTATGCCAAGTTGCAAGAAAATGATGAATTAATAAATCAATTAAATTGATTTATGTGCACAAGTTGCAAAATCTAGAGAAAAGAGGATTATGATTAGCATTAATCATGGTTTGATTAATTTAAGATGATGATTAGGTGATTTTAAATTTTTACTTAGATACATGGATTTATTTAAATCAAAATGGAGGAAATTGATGGACTATCCATTTAATTAAATATATTTTATTTAATTAAATGAAGAAACTTTAGGAGGTCAATCAAATAAACTAGATTTATTTAATTGATGGGTGAATATGATTTAATTAAATATGCATGATTTCAATTTCACATGTCTACATTTTTCCGCTCTTTGAAGCAATGTACTTGCTATGTTGGTTCAAAGAATAAACTTTCCGCAATCAAAATTCAAATTTTTTTTTTTTTTTTTCGGATACCCCAGTGGAAAGTACACTGGTACATAGCCCCCTCGAGAGATCCAGTGAAAAGATTTGATTTGAGGGTCAATCTAACGATAAAGAGGTTCAAAATGGATGGTTATGATGATATGAAAATTAGATGGTTTTAAGATGCTTAGAATAACCAATCTATATTATCTTAAACAACTAAAATGATAATGCAATGCATGTGAAATGGATGATGCGATAATGCCTATATGGTTATGCATTAGATGTTTTATGTAAATGTATGGTTTTATGAGATTCTTAGACTAATAGATCTATATTATGATGATGAACATGCAGGTGACATGATGTGCAGAATGCTGATGGTTTGTGGATGCAGGATGGATGCATTGGTGATGATGATTAATTGATCATGATGTGATGTTAGTGCGGAAAAGAAGAAAGAAGAAATGAGATGATGACAAGAGGATCCAGCAAGTCCATGATTTGATGAGACTATATTAGAGATGATGAGAGATGATAGATGATGATTTGCTTATCAGGAATTGGGACTTTAAAAGGGCTACTTGCCTTATGTTTGATAACACTTAACCAATGTTTCCCATGGCCCAATGTTAATTGTTGTTGTTTAGCTTAGGCTATATACTTTCATTTACAATGCATAATAAAATAGCTGAAATTATAGAGCCAAAGTTTTTTTCCAAAAACATTCTTCTCGATATGGTGGTGCTCAAGAGGCTGTACTGTTTGAATTTTTGATAGGGTCTTGGTAAATACATTTATGTAAGTATATATATATATATATATTTGATAGTGAAGAATGAGTTTTCGGATAACAATATAAATTGTATGATATTAAGTATTTGATTATGCATTGCAAAGAGTGGAATATAGCCAAAGCTAGAGAACAATAGTTAGTTTGTGTTGTGGAGAATAACACAAACTATTTAAATATATTGCAACCATTTACATAGAAGAAAAGCCATAAATGAGACAATATTATATTTTGTTGTGTGTAGATTTGTATGTAAACCAAAATAGATGTAAGCAATGTGCATCTGTATTCTTCCCAATGTTTATTGTTTTATGAAAATAGTTATTTGTGTGAATCTTGACATGACATACATCAAATGTTATACTGCATATCAACTATTATATACAACATTGAAGCCTTTTTTGATAATTATTTGTTTTCCTTCATACTCTTGGTGTTTCTAGGGGAAAAAAGGAGCAATTTTAAAATTGAAACAGTGAACTTGGAATAACAAATTATATGTTAAGTATTATTTGAATCATTGAAGCCCTTGTTATTATTAATCATTTTCTGCCATATTGTTAATGGCTGTGTAAAACAATTAAGTTCCCATGTTGTGTTTTGAAGTCATAGATCTTCTAGCCAGTCGTTGACATTATAGCTCTTCATTCCTAAAAGAGCAGACAAAGCAATGTCGGTGGTATCTAGCTCTTCCAAGGCTGGCGAACAATCCTCAAGCAAGAGTCCTGTAAGTGTGTTTGTTGTTTAGTTTATTGCTGCTGCCAATTATCTTGTCAGTTTCTCAAGTACACCAAAAAAATCAAAAAAATACTTCATTTGAATTAAGAATTACTATGATATATGTTCTAACTTATTTATATTTGAACTGTCTGTTTTGTTTCCCCTTCAATTTATTGGCCTTTTTGGAGTAACTTAGATCTTAAAGGGGAAAATTTCTTAGTTTCCAAATGTGTCAATATTTTCCTTTTAGAGTTGAGTCATAGTTATAGAAATCTCATTGCTGCCACTATAATGAGTTCAATTGCCTTGTAGGCTACAAATGTGAATCCAACCTTAACAAGAGATACGCTACACTTTATAGATGCTGGAAATGTTGTCCCATCACTAGTCCTCTAACTAATGTCTTACCAAAAAATAGGAGGTGATCAAAGCCCAGTCGATCGGTACAAAGTCATCTTGTTTGATGGAACCCACATGCAGATGGGAACTTTGACTACAAAATACAATGACCTTTTGTTTATAGGTGAATTGAAAATAGGTTTGATTGTGTGCTTGAAAAACTATTTGTTTAGAAAGCTGTAGGAATCGAGGTTTGATATAGTTCTGCCTTTCTTGTTCTTGTAGTTTCCTGCTTCCTTGTTTATGGGGGCTGCCTTTTAAAGTATTTAATGCTTGTTTCATTCTAGGGAAATTGTCATACTGTCCCTAGAGATGACAGATTTCCAGCTAATTGGAAAACCTAAATATTTGTTTAGAGATCAAGTAGAACAAAAAGTTGGCTGTGAGTTTCCCTCCTCATCCAAACGAGCCTCCATCTTTGGAATTAATACATCGCCAAGGAAACAAGATGCTCCTGCAAAAATTAGCCCTGTTAAAGGGTTGAATGTTTACCAAAACAAATGGATGATAAAAGGCCATGTAACAACAAAGAGGGATATGCACCATTATAGCAAGAAAGGGTGCGAGGGGTAGGTATTTAGCTTTGATATCATTGATGATGAGGGCACAAAAATACAAATTACATGCTTTAATGAGATTGCAGACATACATTATGATAAGGTTGAGGTGGAACATACCTATTATGTGTCAAAGGGATCGATGAGACAAGCAGACATAAAATTTAATAAGTTAAACAACCAGATGGAAATCATTTTGGATCAAAGTTCAATGTTAAAATGTTGTGACGATGAGGCCTTGGTGCCAGAGAAAGTATTTTATTTCACACCATTAAATCAAATTACAGATTGCACTAATAATAGTTTAATTGATTTTATTGGCACTGTGGTGCATGTGGGAATGGTTTCAACCATAAAAAGAAAAGATCAGTCCCAAAAAATTCAAAGGACTATTAAACTTAGTGATTTGTCATCCTTTTGAATTGATGTTAATTTGTGGGGCTCAAACTGGGAAGAAAATGGTCATGAGTTAGAGAGGTTGTACACCCCTGGTTTATCTCTCATCCTTGCTATGAAAAATACACATGTTGGGTACTTCAATGGAGTTGTTCTAAACACAGCCGCATGGACTCTTCTATATATAAATCCTGACATACCAGAGGCACAACCATTGATTGAGAGAGGATATATTGATCCACCTACTATTGAGCCCCCTCATGCAGTCCCTTGAAAGGTTGCTTTGGGAAATGAGAGTCACTATTGCATATATGTTCGGCCACTGCTTTGGCTTGCTAGAGACTTTGCAAGATACTCTCAAGGAAACAGTAAAATTTATAAAAACTATTGCATTCTATTATGCTGCATGCCCGTTGGAGGTGAATGGTAGGCAATGCAAAAATAAGTGTGAGCAATATGAGCACAATACATGGTTTTTCCCAAAATACCAGAGAATAATAGCTAATTGTGACTTTAGATATTTATTGCAACTAAAGATAGAAGACCATATAGGCGAGCTTTCGTAAACTTCTTTTGATGAGGCTGCAACAAGGCTATTACAAATGTCAGCAAAACAACTTTACATGTTGCAATATGACTCTACCACTGAAATGAGTGTTGAGTCTGTTATCAATGTTGTCACCTACACGTCATTTGTTTTCACATTTCTAATCAAAACTCAAGCTTTTAATTTAGAAACAAGACTAAAAACAACAATAGTGAAGGTTGTAAAGCTTAACTTTGAAGTTGAGTGCAAGCTCTTACTATCAGATTTGTCTGCTATTTATCCCATTGTGCAGTAGGCTCTAGAGATAGTTGTCATATTGCCTTGAACACCAAAACAACCATGGATAATTGGGAATTTTTATATTTCTTTTAGTTCATCTTGGCTGGACATTTAGTTTGTTTAATTACCTCCCTTGATGCTCTATACCACTATTGATTTGTTTTTTGTTTGAGTGGTTATATATTAAGACAATGAAGTATAACTTATAATGTCTAAGTAAAAAAGATACAGTTGTTTTGTTTTCTATTAATTATGTTGGCTATAATTTCCTTACATTTTAAGTGTATATTTTTTATTTAATTTTATACTGTTTATTTATATAGAGTTCTTGTCCTTTTTAGGAGATGTATTGCTATTTACACCTACTCATATATCTACTTGTGGAGATAGTTGTATGTATGTGAACATTTACATATGCATATAGATAAATATACATGCATGCAATTAAGATTTCACTGTGTTATACAACTTCTTGGTACAGATGTGTGTAGATATTGGTTCACATGTTGGATATCTATGCATATATGCATACACAATTCAATACTTCCAACTATCTGTGAGTTTTTCTAAAGAGAATATTTTTTTTATCTTGTTTACAATGTTCTTAGAGCATAGAATATCTTGACAGAGTTCTGTGTGGATATATGTGTCGATGATGTATTTGTCTATGTAACTATCATGTCTAGCTAACCATCTAATGCTTACCAAGTCTTCTTGCTACTACTTTGCAATCCCTAATGATAGTTCCATGTTGGATGTGGATGTAGTATGCTTCTTGCCTATAATGTCTGTTATGTACATTATGTAGCTTAATCCACAACCTAGTGCTGAACAATGCATTTTTGAAACTACCAAAATCTGCTCAATTATTTTGGTGAGTTTTAAATGGAAAGTATTATTACAACCATTGGCAATATATGTAGCACATGCATGAGACAATGTTCACATGGTAGGCTATGCAAAGTGATGCTTGTTTCCTATGTGCAGGGGAATCAAAAAGCTCAAGTTATAGAGGTTTCCTTCTTTTTTGTAAGGGAGAGTTGATTGTTGTTCTCTGAATTAGGGCATATTTTTACCCTTCATCTTTTCCAATGTGTCCCCTATGATATTTCTTTTCTAGTGCTTCTCTTTGAAAACAAGCCTGTGGTTTGCATGGGTTTCTCAGCATGAATTTTTTTCTATGCTTCTTTGTATAGCATCGAATTTCTACCTATATTTGCAACAAAATAAAATTGTTAACATAATCCAGTCTTCTTTTTATGGTCTGTTGCTCTCTACCTTTGGTTTTTTTCACCCATTGGTTTTCTAGTCACAATCTTTGTGTGCTTTGTGCAATCAACAATGTGTATTTATATGCCTCTTCAGAAAGGCTTACATTTTCCTCGGAGGTTAGGCATACAAAAATATTGCATAGAATAGAAATCAACTGTAGGATACATATCAACAATTACAATGCATTGTAAATCAAACAAGATGGTCTTATCCAACAAAACTGTTCATTATCATCATCATCAAAAGTTACTTTTCTTTACGGTAAGTGAATTGCTTCTCCTTTCCTCTTCACCTCTATGCATATAGAATCTACACGCTCTCTCGATTCACTTCATTATCATTTTTTATATGTGACATGTAATTGTCCTATTACATATATTTTGCTTATAAATTATACAACCACTTAAATTTCGTGTTCTAGATATTGCTTGCCAATAAAGCATGTTTGTAGTACCAAAGTTCACAGTTTGCTTCTATGTAGGTTTATCCCACCAAAACGATTTTAGATTATAGCTACATTGTATTCGTATACAAGATGTAGTGCTCCCCATAAATACTAAATGGCTTCACGATTCCACATTTACATGATGTATGTCCTTCACCTATATTCCATCTATATATAATGTAAACCTACGTATCTTTTTTTTCCATTTCTGATTTCACAACTCCATGTCAAATTATAAAAAATGTATGACGTTCATTTCCACTAAATAGATTCCCTCGAATGCCATAGCATTGCCTTCAACATTCACAAAAGTAGTGCACAATTAATGTTACTGCTTGAGGGTTTGGTCATAGCCAATAATGCTCGATAACCTAATATGCTAGGTTGGAGAGGAGGATTCCTTTTCTGTGTCCAGACTCCAATCCATTCCGTACAAAAGGAAATTCTAGATATATTTTTATAAAGTTAATATATATATATAGATTCAAAAATCAAAAATCAAAATAAAAAATTAAACTTATTAAAAAGTTTATATAATGATATATGACACATTAATATTAATTATTTTAATTATATAAATGGTAATATATTGGTTTTATAATTTTATATTTTAGATTTATAAAATAATATTATATAAATATACTATTAATTTAAATTTATTAAAATAATTTTATTTTAATATAAAAGTATTAATTGTTAATTAAGAATATAAATTTTGATCATATACATTAGGCACTAAGTTTGATTAAATTAAATTAATAAACCAATTATTGTAGTCATGAGTTATTTTTAGCAAATAAAAACAATAGAAAATACAACACTTAAAATAACCAATGTCTATATTATAGGATATTAGGGGAGAGGACCCAGTAGTTGTGCACCCTAACTTCCCGCTTCTAATTATCCTACTTGGAAATTTCAAATCACTCCCAATTTTTTACAGTAGCTTACTTCGCAAGTCCCTTGCTTATAACTAAGGTTTTAGGGCCACATCATCAAATATGATGCCACATCAGCATGCTTTTTATCAAGGTGTGCAAAAAGACCCAAAAGAAAAGTGAGACCAATACTTATGCGTTCACAACATGTTTTATTGAGCACTGATGTGGAATCACATGATTGGTTGCTTTTTAGATCAAAGGAATACATTTTGTTTAATTATGGGTAGACATCATCAACACTAACAACTTTATAGTCACAACTATTAGTCCAATATTGATAAAAATATTGGAAATTATATAAAAAACTACTATCACGACTATTGAAACATGTTCAGGTACTAGGTCTTCTCCCCTGATGAATATGCAAACAAACACATGTTCATTTTATTTCAATTTTTCAAATTAGATACAAAGCTTCTACATTACAAATCAAAATTTTCACAATCACTATTTACTCATGGTTGCTCACTATCTCTCTTTGTTCTTTAGCCATTCTCTTCTCAGTAACTTCAATGCTACCATTTGTAGGCCTCTTTTGTTGATCTAAAATGACTAATTTTTATTGTATTTAACAACCTCCAAATTTTGATTGCTACCCTTTAATCTTCCACACTCTCTTCTCCCTTCATGACTTCTCTCCTTCCTCCTAATCTATCTAAATTTTGTTTTGTTTTTTTTTTTAATTTTATTTTATTTCTGCTATGGAAAGATGCCTCTAGCAAAGGTAAAATTACTATGATTAAAGACCTTTTTGGGCACCCAATTGTTTTTTCCATTTTCAAATTCAAATGCCCCAACTTTTTTATGTAATGGAAAGATGAAGCATAAAGTAATAAAACCCAATCATTTAACTGCCATAAAATCTATAATATCAAGCCAAAATAATTTAATCAAACTGATGTTTTGGAAGTGTGCAATTGGATGCTGGAAAGTGACTTTTGATGTAATTTTATCTTGGAAGCTCATTTTTTCTTGAAAACACACAAGACACTTCCTGAAATTGAGAGATGCTTGAAACAACCAAAATAATCCAAAATTGAAAAATTAAACTAAAAATATTTTTATGTGGTGTAGGATTGCTTGTGGACATAAATGCACCTGCACCAAACACGTTGAGTTCACCATAAACTCCTAGATGGTATCAAAGATTTAGTGCTACAAAATTCTTCCTATATTTGAGCGACCAATCTTGGCGTGAAAGTTTTGTTGGATCCCAGTTAATGACTTGAGAGCCTCTCCATTAAATCCAAGGTGCTAGAGAAAGTCAAGATTCACTTTCATTTTGTCAAAATCTGACGCATTTTGTCAGATTTGCAATGTTTTGAAGCAAACCATTTTTTATTGGAGTCGTAATTGTTTTTACTTCAGAAATCCATCTTCCACTCATTTGTAAGAAAAATGATTTTTGGATGTTATAGCTAGGGTCAAAATTTTATTTGGGTATCTTTTCAATTTTATATATCTTGAGCAGATCTAAAGAAATTTGCTATCTAAAAAGCATCGAACATCATTTTTCTACAGGTTGAAGGTTAAATAAAAATTCATTTTTTTCATCTTCTACTTGCTAGATAGAAAAATATTTTTGGGTTTTATTTTTAGCATCAAAATATTTCTGAGATTTTGATATTTTGTACACATAGTGAATATATTATTTATAAATCAAATCATAAATAAAACATTTTTCCTAAAAAAAACCATTTCTTGCAGGTTAAATTCAACCTTTTTAAATAAAGTCATGACTTTTGTCTCAATTATTGGATTTCGTGATTCAAGTTGCATTGGAAAGCTAAATTTGTCCTCTACATAGATTCAAGGTCATTTTTATTCATGGAGGAAAATGTGAATATTCATCAATCCATGCACTATTTCCTTTTTTGTGTGCATTAGGTTTACTTTTTCTTTACACTTCATTTTAGTTCCAAATCATTTTTCAATCAACAATTGCTTCATAGATTCTACAGTTGTGTTAGTTTGTGAGTTTTCCAATGTTCCTTGGTATTAGGTCTTCTATTTCTTATTATGATTCTAACCTGAGTCCTTGAGTGACTCTAATATGGTTTCTATCAAATAGAATTATCCTTCCTTGTTTGCCAGATTGAGGATTCTGGTGTTACTCCACAAGTGTACTTCAAGTGATTCTTTTTCAACAAGTTATCTCATTATGGGGGGTTGTATGATCTCTCTTATTGTCCTTTGTGTGGATAGAGATTAATTGGATATGTGATGGATATCATTATAATATTTATCTATCTTTTGGGGAGGAGTTTTGTACCACTGGGTTTTCTCCTTTTCTCTATTTGTGAGATGTTGCATTTACATTGTACATGGGTACCTAACATGGCCTCATAGCTAGGACCCATTCTCGCCTCTTTACATCATTTTCATAGTAATATTTTCTCCTAAGTTGCACTTAAGGGGGGTGCTGGTTTGAATAAATTTTTTATACCTAGTACGTTCACTCACTAGGTAAGGGGACATATTCATATGTTAAGCCTTCATAGGCTCTAATAGTCCTTCTAGAAGGATGAGTTTTCATTTATAGAACTCATCTTATCCTAGGTTTTTATGACTTACTTGTCTCATGTGATAGGATTAAGACACTTTTCATAATCTTGTCTAATCTTATTCACCACCTTGCCTTTATAAGCAAGGAATAATATGTACTTTGCTATATTGAATTTGGAATTCTGGCATCCTTAATGATAGAATGATATTTTTGTAGACAAATATTTTGGCACCTTAATGCTCTCACATTTCTAGGGTTTTTCACCTAAGAGGAGAGATATGGGCCAAAATGGGCTATGTCCTCATTCAAGATTAATGTAAAGAGGGATGCAATATGCCTAAATAAAATTTCTAAATGCTATAAACTAAAAAAGAAAGATCATTATTAATGCAATGCCTAAGAAATACAAGTTGTTTGAAAACACATTGTGATATGCAAACATATGATAAATGACCTAGAAATGCAAACAAAACTAAACAAAAAGTTATGAAATAGAATGTGTGCACCTAGATGCTGAAAAAGAATGAGATAAAGGTCTAGAATCTTGATAAAACTGATGTAGAAGTCAATTGAGACACTTGTGCCAATCTAGGCAACTTAGTCCTAGATCTAAAAAAATACTCTAGAGCCTGTTTCGGCCAAATGGGTATCTGAATCTACAAAAACTTCCAAATGACAGGTTCAATGAGACTAAGTTGCCAGTATTGGTTACTTAGTCCACTTCTGAATTTCTAAAAATTCGAAAGTGGAAACGAAAGCCCTCAGTTTGCACCTTGGTTTCGGACAGGTGTCCGCTTTTGAAACTCTAATTTTTGGGCTTGAAAGTGACTTTTTGTTGATATTTTAGCTTGGTCAACAAGGATATGTATTCAACAAGTCTTCAATATAATCTTTAATGATTTTCAAACCCTCAAAGTGTCTAAATATGCAAACACACAATGAAAGAGAAAGAAATGGTGAATGTTAGGACATGGGGGTTTGCCTTGGTCAAAACCCTTTTAGGTAATTAAACCAAAATGAAGAAACAAAGTAATGAATTATGAAACAATGGAGTTAATACCTTTCCATGGTGATAGATCTTGAATTTCCACAACAATAGTTGAAAAATCTACTCTTGAATGTCTTAGGAAGCTATCTTGATGTCATGGAATGATGAAACCCTAGCTTGCTTTACTTGATAGATAAGATAAATGATGAATGAATGATGAAAGAAAGAGGAGTGAATGGATTAGGTCAAATTAGAGGGAAAACCTTATATTTATACACAATTATGCAATATTTCCCAAAAATACCTCATCACATGCCGACCTTAGGTCTTAAGGAATAAAAACTCGAAAGAAATTTAATTTTATTTTGACTTTTGAGCCAAATGGGACTAAGTTGCCACCAATGGCGACTTAGTCCACTTGGGCATTTTTAAGTGGATGCCGAAAATTGTGATAATTTAAATAATGTGTATCGGGTCCTTCTTCAACAAGACACTTAAGTAAGGCCTACAAGTGTATAAAGGGGCCATTTGAAGCATAAGAAAGGTGCAAATATTGATGACAAGCCTAGGAAAGTGTGAAAGTTTGTTACAAGACTTTGCAACTCTTTGAAATAGGTCTTCGTAAGGTTAGTTAGGTGAATTATGATATTATGGTCTTAGAAAAGTGTGAAGATGTGTTCCAACACCTTTACAAGACATCCAAAGAAGGGAGTTCACTTTGGTGGAAAACAATGTCAGTGTGTAGTCGTTGAATCATGGTGGTTATATCAGTTGGTGGCACATTAGAAGGGACGGGAACTTGTTGTAAGGCTGTTTGGATCATATTGTGATAGTCTTTTTCTAGTTGTAACATTTAAAATGAGTATCCATAAAAGTTTTGATAAAGATTAAGAGACCAAGCGTTATTTTTGTGATAGTAAAATAATGCTAAGGTTTGTAAAAGTCATGCCTAATTGGTCAAGTCTAGATTTAGTAGATGAAACTACATCTAGGGCCATCATTCAATTTTATTTTATCTTGAAAATGGTTGTGGAATTATTAGTTATAGACTAATAGTTAATGGGCATCTATTATTTAGGTGAATAATGAAGAGATAGTGGAGAAATACAATCAATAAAATCCTTCAAACATATGTAAGAGTGAGAATCCAATAGTTAATGAAATTTAATAAATGAGACACTAGATTCGTAATTTTCTTAAAAGAGGCTATTAATAGATGTGATCTAATATTTGAGTAGGGTTACTTTTCAAGATACTCAAAAAATTTAAAATATTTATTTAAAGACATATTGAATGTGAGTTTTAAAACTAGTATTTAAATAAAAACATTTTAGAGATGAAAAATTAGAAGAAATCATATCAAAGTATATAGATGTTTAAAATTATAAAGTAATATATTTGTAGGATGAAAAGAACACTCTACAACATATAAGTGTAATAGAATGAATAATCAAATAATAAAATTATAAGACTTATAATAAAATAATTGAAAAGGTTAAAGACGTTTAACAAGCTATTTGTTAATTATATATATATATATAGATATATATATAATTGATTATTGATGATTGAATATTTTTTTCTAATATTGAATTAAATATTGAATTATAAATTGATTTATTTTTATTAGTATTTTTCATATATATGTACTATATAGATATTTGTATATAGATATTTGTACTCATAGAAAATTTCTTGTGTAAGAATATATTTAGGACCCCATGGTGCTAGGAGCACCTTGAGGAGCTTGGTATTGGTAAATAAAAGTCATGTTGACTTCTTTTATTACGTCGAGAGGCGTTATACAGTGAAAGCAATGAAGGAATATTCTCTGTAAAGTTTTTGAAGCTGCATTGAAAATGATAGGTAGGTGGAAGTCATGTGCTCCAAATTTTCTTTTCTATTTTTTATAAAGGTGAATAAAGACATCTTCCCGTGATAAATTTTGGAATGAATTTGTAACTGATTTGAAAACTGTTTATGAAGTGTCTGATCTTCAGCTTTCTTCTAGGTGTTTTGGGTGCTCCTCTTGCTCATGTCCCTGTTAGTAGTGATCCGTGAGAAATCCTCTGATGATGATGGCATGAAATTAATTTTTGTGTTTCCAAAGATTCACAAGTACTTTATTTCCTCACATCTATTAACTCTAGATGGTGAACATGGCTGCGAGGAGAATTGCTCCTATTTTTTTTCTTGGTTGTATTCGAACATGAAGGTGTTGGCAAAGGCAGAGAACAATCTAAACAAAAAATAAAAACAGAGAAAGAGAGAAAAGTGATACAACATTATCATAGAGAAAAAGTATTAAATAACAAGAACATAGATTTATATTAATGCCTTTTGAAAGAGAGCTGTCGGTGCTCTTTGTTTCTGTTCATGCCATCCTTCATTCATCCATCCATGTTATATTTCAAAAACAGAGCAAAAATCCTTATCATTACAAAATGGAGCTGTCTAGAGAAGCTTCCAGGTTATGCCAAAAAATGGAAGCATCTAGATACAACGAAGAGGGAAAAAGAAGAAAAGAAGTGGGAAAATAAATTTGGTAGATGGAGTAGGTAGCGGTGGTAGGGGAGATTAAAAGATATGAAATAGAAGCCATGTCACCAATAGAAGGGGGATAATATCGACCAATGTAGAAGCTCAATCTTTACATTATTTACCTAACTAACAATATTTTCTTCTTAAATAACAATTCATAGGATTTAGAGGACCTTCATCTCCCTACCTAGGACTGTTAGCCTTCAATAAACAATTCATAGCCTTCCTTTTGAAGTAGCTATGGTCTTATGGTTTGAATCCTCAATACCTAGCTCTACACTTTTCATTCAAAGTTACATCTCATTGTTGTTTGGTTTAATTTGCAGGGATCTTGATTTGCTTTTATGAGTTTATGTTGTGATTTGCATATGATTTTTGCTTCATGTGCGACAATGTGGAATTAGGGTTTTTAAGCGGACATGAAAAACCAATGCTTTAGAATCTTAGGAATAATAAGATTAAAGAAATGTATCTTGGTGATTCTTGCCTCATTCTGCTCATTCTGCAACCGAAAGGTAAGTCAGTCATTCTCTCCGGAAAGCAAACCTTATTTCTAGGATTTTCCATATTGTGAGTGTATTTTGAAACATTAACTTCAAGTCCTAATTTGAAACATTTTCTTGAATTTCTATACAAGTAGGTTAAGAAACACAGTAAACATTGTAAGAGTTGTGATAAGTGTGTGGATGGATTTGACCATCGTTGTCGGGTAAGCTTTGCGCTCTGAATTCCTTTTATTTTTTAGAACAACCTGTTGAGAATCGTGTCTCAACCTTGCAACCTTTTCTCAAAAAATTCTAGAATTTGTTTGTGGTAGTTCTCCACATGTTTATGTGTTGGAAAAAGGTGTATGAGTTGTTAAAAATGTGCCTTGTCCCTATTAGAATATAGGAGGGTTGTTTTTAGAGTATAAACAACTCATTGTATGAATTTAATGGGGGTCTAAACTAGAGGACAAAATTATGGACGAAAATGCTATTTTAACTTGGTTGTGGGTAACATGTGGCATGGTTGTTTTGCCCATGGTTTTGTAAAACCACAAATGGTTTCCAAGTTGTAAATCACTATAAAAGGAGGGCTTGGGGAGGTGTTTGAATCATTGAGTTCAGTTTGCAAGACTGAGTGCTAGAAGGAGTCTCTCCGAGTCTGAGTTTGAGTTGTGGTGATGTGCTCCTATAAGAACTTGCATTGCAAGTGTATTGTAATCTTTTTGATTTGATAATACATTGTGCGAGTTTTGGAGGGTGGGGTTTTTCTCCCGGAAGGGTTTCCTCATGGTAATTACTGTGTTATGTGTTTATTGTGATATTTCATTTATGCATGTTTATTTTTCCATTGAAATCTCTGTAATAGTTAGTTGAATTTGCATAATTGTCCTCTCAAGATTAGCATAGGAAGTGATTCCACACACCTTTTCTTCCTTACAAGTGGTATCAGAGCCTGGCTAGTTTTGGTTCTATTTGTTGGGTACAGGGTTTTTTGAGCTAATCAAGGTTTGAGTGGGAGCTTGTGCAAAGTATTTTATTTTCTATATTGCAAGATTGTAAAGATGGCAAGCACATCAGGGAGAATTGATGTAGAGAAGTTTTCTGGCACGAACTTTGAGATGTGGAAGCTGAAGATGGAAGATTTGATAATTGATCGAGATCTATGGGATGCGGTGGATGAGAATACGCTGAGGACTGTAGATCCAACTTTAGCTGCACAATATGATGTAATGGACAGAAAAGCTAAAGGTCTCATAAGATTGTGTCTTGCAGATTCAATTCTGATTAATGTCCATGAAGAATCTACTACAAAGAAGCTTTGGAAGAAGCTAAGTGAGATCTATCAAGCGAAATCACTTGTGAACAAGATTTTCTTGAAAAAGAAGTTGTATTCCTTGAGAATGGAAGAAGGTGGACGAATTTCTGAGCATCTAGAAAGCTTTAATATGTTGGTGACTCAGTTGACCTCAGTTGGGGTGAAAATGGATGAAGAAGAAAGGTGCCAAATCTTGCTATGTTCGTTGCCAGACTCATGGGACAACCTTGTCATGGCCATAGGGATCACTTCAGTTGTCTTGAAGATGGAGGACGTTGTTGGTTCTCTACTTTCTGAGGAGATGAGAAGGAAGGTCTCTCTGAATGCCAAAGAGGCTTTGAGTGTTCGAGGAAGACCAAAAGAAAGAGGCAAGAATGAAAAGAAGCATGGCCATTCTAAGTCCAAGAATAAGGGAAGATCAAAATCTCCTGGTAAGTCCAAGGCAATCTGCTGGAATTGTGGCAAACCTGGACACTTTTGAAAGGACTGCATAGAGGAGAAGAAGAAGAAGAAGAAGCAAGATTCTGATTCTGATTCTGAGAAGGAAGATGGAGAAGCTTTCATCGCAGCCTTGGCCACTCATGCAGGTGACAATGCATGGTTGATAGACTCAGGTGGATCTTTCCACATGACTCCTAATAGAAACTGGTTTAGTAAGTATGAAAATTTTGATGGTGGTAAGGTGTATTTGGGTGATAACTCTGTTCTTGATATTGTTGGTCGTGGAAGTATTTGTGTGAAATTTTTTGATGGTAGAATTAGAAGATTTGATGGTGTTTTGCATATCCTAGGACTAGCAAGAAATTTTTTATTTGTTAGCAAACTAACAGATGCGGATGTGCTTGTACAGTTTTCTGAAGCAGGTGTGAAAATGGTGAGAGGTGCTATGGTAATAGCAAGGGGAAGTAGATTGGGTACATTGTACTAGCTCGATGCATGCACAGTTGAGTGCAATAGTACTTCTGATAAGATTGTGAAAAGGACTACTTTGTTGGAGAAGGAGAGGGTTTCTCTTTCAATAGATGGTTGTAGTTTTTGGGTACCCAAGGGTGCTCTATCTACCAAATAAAAGTTTCCTACAGAGAAGACCATGTTATGGCACCAAAGACTCGGCCACATAGGTGAGAAGGGTCTACAAACCTTGAAAAATAAAAACCTTGCTGATGGGTTGAATGACTACAATCTTGAGTTTTATTTTTGTGAGCATTGTATCTATGGTAAACAAAATCGTATTCAGTTTTACTTGAGTTCTCATAAGTCTTCATGTATTTTGGATCTTATCCATTCAGATGTATTTGGTCCAGTTGATGTTTCTTCTATTGGTAGATCAGTTTATTATGTTTCTTTCATTGATGATTTCAGTAGAAGAACATGGGTTTATTTTCTTAGGAGTAAAGCTGAAGTTTTCAGTCGTTTCAAAGAATTTAAAGCAATGGTTGAGTTGTAGAATGGAAAGAAGATAAAGTGTTTGATAAATGATAATCGTGGTGAATATTGCTCTAATGATTTTGACACATTTTGTAAGGATTGTGGTATTAAAAGAGAGAAGACGACTCCGTATTCTCCACAGTAGAATGGAGTTGCAGAAAGAATGAACAGGACCTTGATGGAGAAGGCTAGGAGTATGCTGAGTGGAGCTGGACTGGAACAAAAGTTTTGGGATGAAGCTATTGCCACTGCTTGCTACTTGATAAACAAGTCTCCTACATCAGCTTTTGTTGATAAGATGCCAATGGAAGTGTGGTTGGGCCACAAGCCTTCACTTAGACATCTGAGAGTGTTTGGTTACGAGGCATATGCTCATGTGCCAAAGGAGAAGCAAACAAAGTTGGACAACAAACTGTTAAATTTATCTTCATCGGAAATAGTTATGGTGTGAAAGGATACAAGCTTTGGGATCCTATTGCACAAAAGGTATTTTATTCCAGAAGTGTTATTTTTAGAGAAACTAAGCCTTCTTCTGCTATAGTGCAACTAGAAAAAATGGAAGAAAAGAAAGATGTGATTCAACTACCTACTACACCTGAGAAAGTTGAATCGAGGCCCTTAGAAAGAAAAGATGTTGAGGAGAGCTCTACGAGTTCTGAATCATCAGAGGAAGAGGGAGAAACTGAACCTGAACCTGAACCTGAACCAGATCTTGTTCGAAGGTCTAGTAGATAGAGGAAAGCACCAGAAAGGTATGGATATTCTCTTGATGATTGGAGGTGTATATTTGATTTGAATGCTAATATTGATGAACTGAGATCTGTAGAAGAGGCTCTTGGTATGAATGATTTAGAGTCCTAGAAAATAGCCATGGAAGAAGAGATGGCAGCTCTTAAGAAGAATGACACATGGGACCTTGTACCATTGCCTGAAGGACGGAAGCTTGTTGGTTGTAAATGGGTGTTCAAAAGGAAGATGGGTTCAGATGGAAGTATTGAGAAGTATAAAACACGTTTGGTTGCAAAAGGTTACTCCCAGGTTGCAGGAGTTGATTATGGTGAAATTTTTTCTCCTGTAGCAAAAATGACATCCATTCGATTTTTACTTTCTATTGGAGCTGCTTATGATCTAGAGGTTGAGCAGATGGATGCGAAAACAACTTTCCTTCATGGAGATTTAGAGGAAGAAATTTATATGAGACAGCCAGAGCAGTTTGTGGTGAAAGGTAAAAGTCATTTGGTTTGTAAGTTGAAGAAATCCTTGTATGGTTTAAAACAAAGTCCTAGGATGTGGTACCAGAAGTTTGATACATATGTTTTGAGTTTGGGATTTGTGCGATTTAAATCTGATCACTGTATATATTACAAGTTTGATGGTGATTATTTCCTAGTTATTGCCTTATATGTTGATGACATGTTGTTTATTGGCAAAGGAAAAGGTTTGATTGCAGAATTAAAATCTCAGCTCTCAGCAAAGTTTGAAATGAAAGATCTTAGTGCAGGAAGGCATATTCTGGGAATGGAGATTATAAGAGATAGGAAAAACATAGCTTTGGCTAGACCAGAGTAAGTATGTTGGTACAATTCCGAGAAGATTCAATATGCAGGATTCTAGACCATTGAGTGTTCCTATTACTATAGGAACAAAGTTTTCTAGCTCACAGTGTCCTACATCCCCATTGGATATGGAAGAGACGAGTCGAGTACCATATCAGAGTGCTATCGGATGTTTGATGTATGCTATGGTTTGTACAAGACCAGACATTGCCCAAGCGGTGGGAGTACTTTCCCATTACATGTCTAATCCAGGAAGAGCACATTGGGATGTAGTAAAAAAGAGTTTTCAAATACTTGCGGGGTACCTCAGAGTACTCTATATGTTTCCATGGAACAGAAACAAGCATTCCTTGGATATTCAAGACTACGTGGATTCAGACTGGGCCGGTGATGTTGATAAAAGAAGATCCACCAAAGGTATAAGCATGTGTTTGGCATTACTTTGCGGTGCAATTAGTTACGAGTAAGCGCATGTCAGTGGTCGCTTCCACTACAGAGGCAGAGTATATGGCAGCTACTCATGCCTGCAAGGAAGCCATCTGGCTAAAGAGATTGTGTTCAAATATAGAGTTCAAACAGGGTGTAGTGACAATTTATAGTGATAGTCAGAGTGCAATCTGCCTAGCGAAGAACCTGACATTTCATGCCAGGACCAAGTACATTGATGTACAATATCATTTTGTGAGAGATATGGTTGAGGGATGGTAAGTAAGAGAAGGTGGAGACTCTGGTGAACAAGTCAGTTGGATGTAATTAACTAAGCCCGAGCATAGAGTAAAAATCTGGTGTTCAAAGCGATTCATGGGGCTCCTCGTGGCCCTAGCAATTATGTCCATGACACTCTGGATCCTCCTCGAATTTCGTAAGGTAAGTTCGCATTAAGTGGGAGAATGTTGAGAATCTGTCCAACCTCGCAACCTCTTTTAGAAAATTCTGTAGAATCTAGTTCAGGCGTCTCACGCTCATGCAAGCCAGGGAAAGCGCAAAAGAGCGGTTATAAAACGCAAAGCCCTATCCCATAAACAATACAGGAGGGGCTGTTTCCTAGAGCATAAACAACCCAATAAAGAACTTAACGGGGTCTAAAACCAGAGGACAAAACTAAGGACGAAAAAATGCTATTTTAACTTTGGTTGGGGGTAACATGCATGGTTGTTCTCTTGCCCATGGTTTCTGTAAACTACAAAATGGTTTCCAAAGTTAAAATCACTATAAATGAGGGTTTGGGGAGGTTTGAACTTCATTATTTCTACTAAAAGACTAAGTGCTGTGAAGGCTGAGTCTCTCCAGTCCAGTTTCTGAGTTGTGCAGTGGTGATGCACTCCCATAAGAACTTGTACTAAAAGTGTATTGTAAATCTTTTGGATTCCTGATAAATACATTGTGCTTGTGTTTTGGGAGGGTGGGGTTTTTCTCTCTAAGTGGCTCTAACAATTACTGTTGCATGTTTCTATTGTGATACCTTCATTTATGCATGTTTATTTGTCCATTGAAATCTCTGTAATAGTTAGTTGAATTTGCAAAATCGTCCTCTCAAGATTAGCGTAGGAAGCGATTCCGTGCACCTTTGCTTCCTTACACAACCAATGTGAGCGAAATATTTTTTTTTCCTTTGTTAGTTATAAAGTTCAACACTTAACCCATATGAGCTTTGTAGAATCTTTCTCAAAGCCGAATATGTTTTTGATGTCAAAACTGATCTTTGATTTGTAGTGTTAGAACAACTGTGTTGGAAGGAGGAATTATAGTATGTTTTTGCTCCTTATGGCTTCTATCCTGATGGTAAGTGATAATCCTTCTCAATTTAATGAACTAGGCCTAGATGGGGCTCCTCCAGTAGAGCGATAGTTGTGTCATGGAGGGGGCTAAAGTGTGGTTCTTACAGAGTAGGAATAGAATCTGCTAGATTTTAGACTATTAAAATTAAGATGCTTGATCCTTGACTTAAAATTAGACTTTACTGTAAAATAAAGCATAAGCAATTAATTACAATTTAGTTGAATGAGGATTCTTACCAATATATTTCCATCTTGAAAAATATGGCATTCATTTTCAGCTCTTATTGGAGGGAGGAGCAGGGCTTGTGGCCTTTGTTCTATGTTTTGCAAACAAAAGAGGCATAATGCATGAACTTGAGTTTATGTATGGACACATATTCCCAAGATGGGTTTTTGCAGCTATGGTGGTATATTAGTCCTCAAATTATCAAGTGTGTTTCACTTTCAGTTTTAACATTTCTAATTTAAGTAATTATATTCAGAAAGTAATTGTTCAAGTTGTATGTATCTTAACATTTAAACTAGATGCAGCTTTTCATAATTTTACTTTCAATGTACGCCTCCACAGCCATAGGGCAACTTTTTTTCTTCCATATTGTCCTTATAAAGAAGGTATTCAAATGCTAAAAAGAGAGCTTCCAATATGAGGGAATGTGTTGATGTGGTGCGCTAATAAACAAAAGTAGCCACCTGTTTGTAAATATTCTCTAAGAATACAACATACTGAATGTTCTGTGTAGGGAATTCGAACCTACAACTATATTCTAACACTGAGAGAAGAATGCAGTACAGAAGATTTCTTGGATGAATCTGATACTCTAAGTACGCCATCATCTCCTGCCTCTTCAGTCAAAATTTTTGATGACAACCACAAAAAGTAAAATTTCTTTTCAAAGTTCAGTTGCCTCTCTAAGCATCAGGGTGGTACTTTTTGTGTGTCCTTTGCTATTGGACCTTATTCTTGCTTACTGATATTTAGAACAATGTTTTCCTTGGAACAGAAAGATTCTGAAGAGAGAAGGCATCTGTCACTTAAGCATGACTTAGAATCTGAATTGCCTAAAACCCAAAAGCCAGCCAATGCAAATATAAATCCTTGGAGACTCATAAAATTGACCGAAAATGAAGTACTAAAAGCAGCAGAGAGGTCCAGAGAAAGATCTTCTATGTTCAAGAGCTCATCAGTGACTGAGAGTGAAAGAGAGGAATATGCAAGCAACACCACCAAAGAGGATCAAAGCGAAACCACAAACACTAAGAATTACCTACATCCATTGCATCCCCAAGACTACCATGCGCCGGAAATAGAGCTTACTCAACAACAAGTAAGAGCTTATCTTTCACAAGTCCACTGGTATTGCACCATAGGACAAACTTTGACCTGGGTCTTACAGAGGTTTCAGCTCAACTCGAAACCTACATTTCAAAGCAGGTTGTCAGCTCTCTATTCAGGCAAACACGGGAAGAGGGATCCCCTGTTCAGTGAAATACATCTAAGGAAGAACAGTATTTAATGTTCTACATCTGTGAGAAGCTGAAGAATTCTATTGTGACTTTTTCTTCAGATTTGGATAATTATTTATTTGTACATTTTGGATAAGGCAGACCAGGATTTTTTGTATTTTGAATGTTTGCCGCCTATACAGGGGATAAATTTTTTGAGATTCTCTGTTGAGAATGTATAACTTCATTCTTTTGAAATCTTTATATTTTGCCATACTCGCATAACTTCGTTCTTTTGAATTCTTTATATTTTTCCATAGTCAATGTTCAAATTTTTAGGTATTGAATGTTTGTTCAAAGTTTATACAGGGGATGTGAGTAAATTTTGTGATTCTTTGTTGAGAATGCATCTTCATTATTTTTAACTCTTCATAATTTGCTATATTCAAATGCAAATTTTCTATTGAGATGGAAACTACAATGATTGTGTATACACAGAATTTTGAGCAACAAGAACAAGTTAAACAATATAACCTATTCTACCCAAAATCGAGATAAAGCAACAGGTTAGCAAACAATAATGAAAATAGACAAAGTTTTCACCAACACCAACCCTTGTTTCACCAAACCATCTTGGTTGTGCTCAAGATTGGTGGATGATGAGGTATATGAGTGCTGATCATGCTGACAAGATGCATGCTGGTAATATTCTTAGCTATGAGACACCTGCAATACAGAAAAATAGGTAAACCTGCAATAAATAGAAGAATTCAATTTCTTTCTCACAAAGTTCACATCGAGGACATTTCAACATGTTTATCTGAACCTTGTGGGAAAATGCCCATCCATAGCCATTTTCCTTTAGTCATTTCGGCATTAAAATGATTGCCTCTGTCCATACATATTTGGAAGAGTAAGTTGGGATAAACATAATCTCTAATAAAGCATATCAGAATGGCATTGGCGCTGGCAGAACTCTCTGGCACACTCAATGCTGCACCTCCGAAGAACCCAAATCTGACCACGTTTTTTAGAGGAAGAGAGGTAAAGAAGCTTTTTAGCGAGCCCACATCAATCACAACCCTCGTGCATATTATCACTTCGCTTGGCAATTTCTGCACAATATTTGCAAAAGGCACACGCAGCACAAAATCAGATGCCTCATAATAATAAATATGACTTTTATATTTCTAATTCAACTATATTCTGTTACCTGTATGTTACTGATGAATGGTTCAACAACTGGTCTGTCGTTTGCTACAACTACCAGTGACTTCAATTTCTCACGGTGCTCCAAGCTGAATGTAAACGACCCCTTCTAGAGGGCATGTACTTCCAACTTCAATGATGTCGATCGTTCTAAACCTTCTATCTTCTCCAATGTGTGGCAAATCTTGATAAATAATCATCAAAAAATTTCAAATGTGTTACAAGCAAGGAACAATCACATTTGTAGCACCGGTCACCAAGTAATTAATTTATGAACACTTACAATTTGGTAAAATATGTATTAAAAATCATTTCTCACAAAACAGAAATAAAACACCCTTTCCCTATTCCTTATAAATCATGTAAAGATAGAATTAGATAAAATTAAACCTTATATATGATCATTCATCAATTTTGCTCAAATGCCTTATTACTTGAAAAGCTCCATGAATAGTTAACTGCATTTTCCAGAACAATAGGAGCCCCTACAGAATATTTTAGTGGGTGAAATTGGGATGGGGCTAGAAATTGCCCCTATAGCTTAGGAGTTTTTTATGCCACTTGTCTCTCATTTAAAATTTTAAATTCTTATTAGAAAATAAAAATGAGAGAATTTTGATTTATTTATTATTTTTTTATCAAAACACTATAGTTTATTCCTTAAATTTTGGAGCTTAAAATTTTAAGCAGAATTGCAAGATTAAATCCATGGGACCAAGAACTTTAAAATATTCCTATAAAAGATAAGCAGCATACATTGAGATTTTTAAGGAAGGCCCCCTCCATGAGACCATGCCCTAATAAAAAAATGATATGATATGAAAAATGGAGCCTCTCAATCAAAGTACCACATGAAGAGAAAAATAGTAAATACTAAATCGGAGAACAATATTCCATTACATGAAACAAAAGACACTTTGTACTTACAAGTAATGTTAATTTTGAGTAAGTAGACCCTAAGTTAAAATAGATTTCCTGTAGTCTTTTGAATTAAAGGAATGAGCTTAACCCAGTGACATGCACCATTATTGAAATAGATACTACTAAAATATGGTTTACAAATAGTTGCATTAATTGTGAAGAAGGTATGGATTCAACCTTAATGTGAGTAAGGTTTGTGTGCATACAACTACAATTCATATCAGTCATGTTCAACATAATGGATTATCTGTAAGCATCCTCAACTATACCATTGATTGACTAATGTAATTTTAACACTCATGAATTTAGTAAAAGCAACCACCTCTTTCCCAATAGTTCCTTTCCTTTCAATCTGTAGACTACAACAAAATAGACTCTTCTATTATGGGGAGGAAAAAGCTTATTCACTCTTAGAAACTTGTGAAATTGAATCTTCTTTTGCAAGAGCTACATAATTGACAAGGGATCCTAGTCTAGAATGCTCCCTTTTTCCCTCCTTTCTTGCAGACATGCCTTGTTGAACAAGAGTAACTCCATTTGTTCGAACTTGCTGCACATCGAGTGAGAGATGCTGATTCACAGGAGTTCCATTTGCATCACTCCCATTGGTTCGTCAGACAACACCTTTCTTTGAAGAAAGTGGCCTACTTGGACTTGGCCTTGAACCAAACATGCTTTCTTGGTCTACCCATGCACTAGAATTTAGAATCATCATCTAATGTCGGGATATGATCCAAGAAGAGATCATGCTTTTCTTCTCTTTTATGTCTTCATTTTCCTCCACGAGCATGTTTTCCCAAGAGGAAACCAAGGAAGCCTTGATGGTGTCAAGATCATCAAAAGTTTATCCATAAGCATCTTCAATCTTCATATTATGATTCTTTTCCTTCTCATTTTGCATGATAAATGAAAAAACTTGGTCAAATTACACCTTATTTAAGTCATTTAATCCTTGATTTTTGTCTCCAATAGATTTATTCAAAACCGTAGACACCATCCAATTGAACTATGAGATTCCTCTCTTCTTCTATTAGGATGTAAGAAAAATCATTTGAGAGGTCTTTTGGATCTTAACCATTGTACTTTCAAGGAGATCCTTTCTTTGAAAAGGTTT
>VDFB02184676.1:270862-289378 GCA_007258455.2 Sequoia sempervirens | reverse complement strand
CTGCCCGAGAGGATAGGGATGCACTTCCTTGAAAATAGCTCCAGGCGCCACTTCACTCATTGATTATTGATGATATTTTTAGAAACCCTAATTAGGGTTGATGTGTATTGATCTCAGCCATTGGTTTGTTTCAATCTTGGCCTTTCATTTATTCTCAGAAACTCTATATAAACTCTTGATCTCTCATTTTCATTTTGTGAAGAAAGTGTATGAGATTGTTGTGTGTTGCTACTTCCGATAATAAAAGCTTTTATGCATGATTTGCTTTGAATCCCTTTTATTGTCAAGTGGTTTGGAAGGTTGCATAGCTTCTTCAACATTAGATTAGAATTAAGATAGAATTTGATTTGAATGTTTATTAAATGAATGAAAGATCTAATAGTATTGATTGGTGGAACTTAGCTCATACTTTCTTTGAATAGATGATTTTTATTCAATGCGTAAAGTTAGCCTGAGCTTATGATTGTGGATGCTTAACTTCAGTTTGGATAAGTATTGTTCAAGACATGAAAATTATAATCACACCCCTTGAAGATTGCACCCACTTTGTGTAGTTGTCCTAGGGAGGCGAAGCAAAGCGTGGTTTCCAGTTTCACCTAATCTTTACCGTCTCTTGAATTCTTAGGAGCAGATTAGAACTTCTAAACCCTTATCTCCTTTCCAGTTTGCTTGAAGTCCATGATCCAAGACCCAAACAATAGAGCTTTATTGTCTAGACCTTCATTGTGAATTGAATGAGCCTAGTGTAAGTCCCTTTGTGTATTACCAACATATCACAACGCCCATTGAGCTTATCCACACGTCAAGACCTGACAAAAGAAACCTTGGAATCGCCATATGATCTTCTCACAATCTTAGCATACGTGGTGATTTTGTTCAAGAGAGGATAGAGTGTCTTTGGACATTTTATTTTGTGTGTTCAGTGGATGATAAAATGTACACCAACACTAATCTAAGAACATTTTCTAATTTCCAATCAGGTGAAGCCTAGTTTCAAATGGCATTAATGATGACATAGGATCTTGTTGTATATGAATCTTGGATATATTATACTGAACAATAAGTTGAAGTCCCATGACCAAGGGATGAGTCTTTGCTTCATTATTTTTTCCCTCAATCAATTTCTTATCGGCTGCTTTGATTGTGGATCCATGTAACGAACACACTTGTACGATAAATTTAAAACTTTACAATTCATACATAAAAGTAAGAACAATACCATCTTGATTAAAAATTTTCTTTTCAAAACATAAATAAGAATCATCTTTTGCATCTTTAAACTATTTCATTTCAAATGAAATTACAAAGCATGAAGAGAAACATACATACATAGCCCGTAGGCTTTTGACACCAATAGAAATAAGAAGGTCCAGGAATTTGTCCTGTCAAGCTTTGGATCATCCGTCGGGTGTTCGTGGAGGAGAAACATCACTCGAGCGTTTTTCCGCCAACCACGGACTTATAATGCGGTCCCCCGCACGATCATTTTGCAATGAACGACCCTCCCTTCGAAGAAGAGATTGGTTGGGTAACCTCTAATGACTACCAACTGGACATAGTGCTGTGATTCTACAAAACTAGCTTTCGTGCTATCGGCAAATCACAAACTAGGTTGTATTTCGGAATCACGGTGAACTGACAGTGTAGTACAACAACTAAATGGTTTCTTACACTACTTTGGCCAAAGTGTTTACGTTCAACAAAGAACATAGGTCATACGTCACATTCACTAGCCAGGTTCAACTTGACTTAAGGCTATCTTAATTCTACGCGTAGGTTGGTCTATCGGGGTAGTCCGTACCCTAGACTTCCTACAACATTTTACTACTGGAATGATGAATCTATTAAACAAGATACTACAACTGACGCCCTAATTCAGGATATATTCATCCTAGGGATACAATAACTTGATTAAGTTGTTTGTATTAAGTTGTAGAGTATATCTTGCAAATATTCTTGACTCAACCCTAGTAACTATTATTTAAACACAAGCATATGCTCATTATATAGAGCCATTTAAACACAATGCAGATTGCTTTCCATTAACTAATGTAAAATGTACACCACTGACAACAAAAGCCATGACAAGACTATATTCATGATAATGGTTAAGAAACTACTATTCTTTTTAGTTCAATCTTAAGACAATCAAACTCATTTCTTTCCAGCCATGACTATAATTTAGAGACTTATCAGATTAATATGTAAAGTAAGAGTTTAGCATGCCTGATTTAGCTTTCCACAAGTTTGGAAGATAGCTCCTTCACTGGCCTTTACTCAGATCACTTTCAGCTTGGATTCTTGAAACCAAATACTCAACACAGTAAAAGGCAATTCCTGATTACTCCTCTTCTATTCAAAGATTACCAGCAATTTCAACTTCTGCTCTCTTGTTCAGAGAATACTTCACATTAACAAAATAACTTAGCAATTTCTCTACTATGGCGAATTCACTTTTTAGCTATAAAATACTCAAGAAACTTGACTGTAAATTCGTGTGAGTAAGAATGCCAAACGCAGGTATATATATAGGTTAATTTTAAAACTGATTTCCACCTTCTATGGCGCCAGAACTGCCAACAGGTTGAAGAATGTTTCAAACTAAAAACGTGTATCCATTTGGTGAGGGTTTCGACCTCCATGTTTGACAGCAAGAAGTTTATTTCATTTCGAATTTGTTTCAGACTGTTAAAAACGTGACAACTCTCAATCTGGCGCGTTTTTACAGTTAGGTTAAATGCCAAGTTTCCATTTCAGACTTTTTTCCTTGCTCAAATGGCGTCCACATTTCATTCTTTTTGCAAAGCAAGAAATATCTCATCTATTTTCTGACGCCTGGCCCTAGTCGCGCGATTTCTCTGCGCGTTTTTCATTTTCCTTCAGCATTTTCGCGTTTTTTCTTCTTTATTTCGCTTTGGTAAATCTTCAATATTTTAATAAAGTTTTCAAAGTAAAAATGACGCATTTGTTCAAGCTCAAATTTGAAGTTTAACATTTCAACGAATACATTTGAGAAATCCGCGTTTTTAAAGAAATTCGCGATTTTAAGAAATCCGCGATTTTTATGCTCTTCCCAGATTTGCATTCGCATTTTATAAAAGTGTTTTAAAATGTTTAATTTTCATTTCATTTGATTTTGTCAAATCTTTTATTTAAATATATTTTGTATATTCTATTAAAATACTTATATAATATAGTTTATGTATAATTATTTAAATTATCAATTTAAATAATATTATATACATTTTAAACTATATTATATTAATATTTTAATATAATATTAAATATATTGAAATACTTAACTTTATACTAATACATATATATTCATTTACATTATACGTAAAACATGTAAATTTATATATATGTATTCGTATAATTTCAGAGGGAAGATATCATTACAATATATAATTCATTTATCTCGTTAGCCGTGGGTATGTATATTTGTATATATATCAGTATATATACTACATGTATAAGTATCCATAAATACATTTATATCGACACATACGTATGGCATATCCATCTGCTTTATACGTTTGTATCGACATGAATGTACTTATGGGTACTTGTACATATCGTATTCGTATGTACTAATACACATATCCACCTCTAACCAGAACTTATCATTTATAAGGTTATACTGGCAAGCATCACTTGTTTACATATTCAGAAGAAGACACGACTCCTAATGATACTAGTCAAACCTACGGATGACTTACCTTTAACCAGAACAATGACTTAGCTTACACAGTTCTAAGGTTTGTGTGTGTATGTCCAGTTGGTATCCATTACTGTTTACCCGACCAAGTTCTTCCCCGAGTGATATCTCTCCTCTGTCTCGAGGTACGAACCTGTTCCCTGCAAATCATGACATGGTAACGGAAGTTATTTGCTCAAGACCAAAGTAATATACATTAAGCATCGTAGAAAGTTAGAACAACATTATTTCGTAACTCAATATGCTAATTTCATTCAAGATTTACATCAATAGAAGCATCAGATAAAGAGACAATCATTTAGGATACATCCAATTGATCACAAGAACAATTCAATTTATTCAACAGAAAGATTCAACATTTACAATGTACATCCTATGAATAGTAGCTATACAATCGGGGTGTAACATACTCCCCCCCTTATGATTCATCGTCCCCGATGAACAAGGTATTATTTAAAGCATAAAAACAACAAAACACTACTTTATTCACCATTCTTGAATGCCTCAAGAATGTCAGGAAATTTTCTCCGGATTTCCTCATAGTCTTCCTAGGTAGCTGAGTCCTCAGTATATTGATCCCACTGGACTTTACATTGAGAGACTTCTCTGTTCCGTAAGCGTAGCTTGCGGACTTCAAGCACTTTAATAGGCTCGAGCATTACTACCCCGGGATCCTTTACCTGTAAAGCAGTCCAATCAATAACATGGTTATCACCTGGTATATACTTCTTAAGGTAGGACACATGGAAGACATTATGCATTCGAGCAAGAGCAGGTGGTAATGCAATTCGATAGGCTACTGGGTTTACTTCTTCTAAAACCTCAAAAGGTCCAACATATCGTGGAGCTAATTTGGACGACTTTCCAAATTTAATGGAGCTTTTATGAGGTTTGACTCTTAACAAAACCTTATCACCTATGGCAAAATTTCGAGGTACTCTCTTTGCATCAGCATAACTCTTTTGTCGACTGTTAGCTTCGGCTAACCTTTGCTTTATACTCTTTACTTGCTCTTCCATTTCTGCTAACATTACAGGTCCAAGACTTACTCGATCCTCAAGTTTATCCCAACTTATCGGAGTTCGACACTTTCGACCATACAAGGCTTCAAACGGAGCCATTTTGATTGCAGAATGGTATGAATTATTGTAGGCAAATTCGACTAAAGGTAAATAGTCTTCCCACTTATATTGCTGATCCATGCAATATACCCGAAGTAGGTCTTCTAAAACTTGATTTACTCTTTCAGTTTGCCCATCCGTTTCTGGATGATATGCTGAGCTGATATTTAGCTGAGTTCCGAGTGCAGAAAATAAGGTTTGCCAAAACCTAGAAGTAATTCTTGCATACCTGTCAGAAATAATCTTTCCAGGTATTCCATGCAATCTGAATACTTCTTGCACAAATTTCCTTGCAATAACTGGTGCTCCATCAGTTAGATTTCCAGGTATAAAGTGAGCTACTTTAGTCAGCCTATCAACCACTACTAGTATGGTATTGTGCTTATTTCTGGACATAGGCAATCCTTGCACAAAATCCATACTTATCACTTGCCACTTCCACTCTGGAATATCATGAGGGTATAGCAAACCAGCTGGATGATGATGCTCAGCTTTTACTTATTGACATTCCAAGCATTTTGCAACATAATTAGCAGCATCTCCCTTCATTCCTTTCCAGAAATATAATGGCTTTACATCGGCCATCATTTTTGTTACTCCTGGATGACCAGAATATGGAGCCTCATGTGCTTCTTTCCACACCAAATTTCTTATGTTGCTTATGTTGGGTACATACATCCTTCCTTTATACCTAAGCATTCCATTTGGTTCAAACTTGAAACCATCATACCTTGAATCTTTAGGATTCTCCTTAAGTGCTTGCTTAACTTGCAAATAATACTCATCTTCTGCACATTTCTGGAGCACTAGGTCTTTAAAATCAGTATGAATTGCAACAATAGAAGCTATATGGTGTCTTCGACTTAATGCATCAGCAACCCTGTTTTCTTTTCCTTTGATGTAGCTGATATTGAAATCATAATCAGCAATCAACTCCAACCATCTCCTCTGTCTGGCATTTAGATTTGGTTGAGTAAAAAGGTATTTTAAACCATTATGATCAGTTTTCAACTCAAAGGGTTTCCCAAGCAAATAGTGTCTCCACATTCGCAATGCATGAACGACAGCCGCCAACTCTAAATCATGCGAAGCATAATTTATCTCATAAGGTTTTAGCTTTCTTGACTCATAAGCAATTACTTGATTATCTTGCATAAGTACTCCACCAAGTCCTTCTCCGCAAGCATCAGTGACAACTGTGAAACTCCTTTCCGGATCTGGCACCTTCAGGATTGGTGCGGTAGTTAATTTTTCTTTGAGTAGGTCAAATGCCTTTTGACACTTCTCATTCCAATCAAATCTTTTTCCCTTTTTCTGTAGGGAAGTTATAGGAAAAGCAATTTTGGAGAAGTTTTCAACAAACTTCCTATAATAACCTGCTAATCCCATAAAACTTCTCACTTCAGGTACATTCTTAGGTATAGGCCACTGAGTTATTGCTGCGATCTTAGCTGGATCAACTTCAATTCCCTCAGCTGAAATTACATGTCCCAAGTAATGCACTTTACGTTGGAAGAAGGTACACTTGGATAGTTTTCCGTACAACTTATGCTCACGCAAACATTGTAGAACCATTCCTAAGTGCCTATTGTGTTCTTCTTCATTTCTAGAATAGATTAATATGTCATCTAGAAACACCAACACAAACTTATCCAAGTAATCTCTGAATACACTATTCATAAGGTTCATAAATGCTGCAGGTGCATTTGTCAAACCAAATGGCAATACTGTGAATTCATAGTGTCCATACCGAGTTCTAAAGGCGGTTTTATAGATATCCTCATCCTTAACTCTAAGCTAGTGATATCCGGATCTAAGATCAATTTTAGAAAATACGGCTGCTCCTCTGACTTGATCAAACAAATCATCAATTCGAGGTAGTGGATATTTGTTCTTTATCGTAGCTTTGTTAAGCATGCGATAGTCAATACAAAGCCGCATTGTTCCATCTTTCTTTTTGACGAAGATCACAGGTGCTCCCCATGGTGATACACTTGGTCTTACCAGTCCTTTAGTCAGCAACTCATCTAGCTGAGCCTTGAGTTCTGCTAATTCTGTAGTAGTCATTCTATATGGTACCTTGGATACAGGTTCGGATCCAGGAATTATGTCTATAGAAAAATCAAAGACTCTTTTAGGGGGTAAACCAGGTAATTCCTCAGGAAATACATCAGCATATTCCCTTAAAACCGGATATTTCTCCATATCTGAGATTCCTGATTCATCAATTTCTCCATCTTCAATCTCTTGTGTACTTTCATCATCAGGGTCACCTAATTCTTCAATCTTCACTGCAAAAAGTTTGCATCCTTTCTTTTTGGCTCTTAGCAATTGCATTGCTGAGATTTGTCTAATTTTAACCTCTTTAGGTATTCCTTGAAGATTTACTTGATTTCCATAGTCATCTAAACATTTAACTGTTTTTGATTCACAGTCAACTATGGCTCTATGTCTCCACAACCAATTCATTCCTAAGATGACGTCATAGGATCCTAATGGTGTGACATAAAGATTGACTTCAGTGGTGAAACTAGGCAATTCTAAGTTAGCCTCAAAGAGACATTGGTCCACCTTTGCTCTTGTATTATTAGCATATTCTACATTCCATGATGTAGCCATGTGCCTAGCCTTTCTAGTCAATTTATTTGCTATACTAGGAGAAACAAAACTTTCAGTTGCACCAGTATCTATAAGAACAGAGATAGGTAAACCAAATAATTTACCTGTTGTTTCGATGGGCGTTATTTGATAGTCAGCTTGCCTATCATCAACTGCTGCATGTATCCTTTGCTGGAACATAGCCTTTTGTGGAGGCAAGGAATTCCCAGAAGTTTTGTTTGGACAATCCCTAGCATAATGATCACCTTTGCATATGAAACATCCTGTAGGAGGTCCTTTTCTTCCGGAAGTCTCTCCAGATTTATTGTTTCCATCATTGGACTTGTTAGCGTTTCCACTATTATAGTTGTTCCTTTTCTGATCTTTACGGAAATCTTTCCCACCGAAGTGAGATCTCTTTCCTTTTGACTTAGCAACTTCCCGAACAGGTTCATCCTTCTTTGGAGTTTGTTTGGCCATAACCTCGCTGTCCTTCTTGTGCTCCTTTTTCTCTTGGCGATGAGAATCAGCTTTGAGTTTCTGCTCCTGCTTTATAGCCTTTTCATAGACTAAGTCCATGGTAGTTGGACCATGCATGTCCACTTCACCACCAATTTTGCCATTTAGCCCAAGTATGAACTTTCTGATGCGGAATCGTTCATCCTTATGGTAAATCGGAACATACCGAAGGAGTCTTGTGAACTTTTCCCAGTATTCATGTACTGACATAGTTCCTTGTTTTAATTCTTGGAAGTCAGAAAGTTTCTGATCATAGAATAATTGTGGTAACCACCGCTTACGGAAGATTTCCACAAATTCTCCCCACGTCAATTTCCAAGAACTTATATCCAACTCCAATTTCTTGTTCATCCACCAATTTGAGGCTTCCCCTGCTAATTGGTAGGCTCCCCAAGCTGCCTTTGTTACTTCGTCATAATTTCTTATTTCAAAGTATTTTTCCATTTGGACAAGCCAAATTTCTGCTTCATCACCTCCCGCACTACCATCAAACTTAGGTGGTATTATCTTTTTCATGTCCCTTGACAGCTCAGTAGAAATTATCTTTCTATTTCTTTCGGCGGAGTTGGTTGGTGATTTCTCTCTTTCATGGTGGTTAACTTCATTACGTTCGTGAGAAGAGCTTACAGCTTCTGTGTTATCAATGTTTAATTCTTTTTCCATCTTATCCCTTTCTCTTTCATTTTCAATGCTAGACAACCTTGCTAGAATCAAGTCTAGGGTTGCTTGTACTCCAGTGTCTCTTTGTTCATCATCCTTGCTTGTTCCGGGTTTGTTACGCATCCTTTCGTAAGTTTTCACCATGATTTTATGATTGATTTATACCTGATATCTTATCTAAGTTAGATTCTTTAACTTATGATAAAATAGAAAACGTAAAAGCTTTCAAGATATAAACACATAATATATCAAGCAAGTTTTGAAGTATACACAAATTTTTGATAAACACAGAATTTCTTATTTATTCAAAAGGATTTAAACATCCATCGATTACATAGAATGACTATTGAGATAGTCAAGAGGTGAATATCCCTCTGATTCAGTCTCAGAAGCATAGCTAAGAGGAGTATATCCTACAGATTGAGAATATTGCTGAAACCTATCATTTTCCTCGTCTCTAATCTGCTCTTCTCTATCCCAAAAAGGATAATACCCATCAGTTTTATCTTCAGATACATAGTTAAGGGTGTTGTTGATATGGTGCTCATCAACAATAGGATCCATCATTTGAAAGTGAGGATCATTCTCAACTGGTGGAGTCCTCGGAGTGTATCCTACTGACTCATCACTGGAAGAAATGGTTATGATCTCAGCCAACGGAAGAACTCTAGGATCCCGGAAAATGAATGCTGGACTCGTGCTTTCCTCGGAAGGCATGTCCCTCGATAATGGTAAGGAATCAGATTTTCCCGGAGAAGTGTTGGGTAGGCGGTTGAAAGCAGCTTCCATCTTCAGTCTACCCTTTACTTCATTGATACGGGAGAGAGCATGACTGACTGTTTCTGTGTCACTTAACCAAATTGCATTTTCTTGATTGGTTCCTAGGATAGTTCTAGTGATGGCCTCATTTTCTTTCTTGGCTTTCAGGTATCGTTCGTTACCGACTACAGACTTCCTGGCTGTTAATCGTACGCGTACCATCCTGTCACAAGAATTTCACAACATTAGATAATGTTGGACTGAGGAAAATTGGCGGACTCATAGGTTCCTAGTGTTTTAAACCTAGGCTCTGATACCACATGTAACGAACACACTTGTACGATAAATTTAAAACTTTACAATTCATACATAAAAGTAAGAACAATACCATCTTGATTAAAAATTTTCTTTTCAAAACATAAATAAGAATCATCTTTTGCATCTTTAAACTATTTCATTTCAAATGAAATTACAAAGCATGAAGAGAAACATACATACATAGCCCGTAGGCTTTTGACACCAATAGAAATAAGAAGGTCCAGGAATTCGTCCTGTCAAGTCTTGGATCATCCGTCGGGTGTTCGTGGAGGAGAAACATCACTCGAGCGTTTTTCCGCCAACCACGGACTTATAATGCGGTCCCCCGCACGATCATTTTGCAATGAACAGCCCTCCCTTCAAAGAAGAGATTGGTTGGGTAACCTCTAATAACTACCAACTGGACATAGTGCTGTGATTCTACAAAACTAGTTTTCGTGCTATCGGCAAATCACAAACTAGGTTGTATTTCGGAATCACGATGAACTGACAGTGTAGTACAACAACTAAATGGTTCCTTACACTACTTTGGCCAAAGTGTTTACGTTCAACGAAGAACATAGGTCATATGTCACAATCACTAGCCAGGTTCAACTTGACTTAAGGCTATCTTAATTCTACGCGTAGGTTGGCCTATCGGGGTAGTCCGTACCCTAGACTTCCTACAACATCTTACTACTGGAATGATGAATCTATTAAACAAGATACTACAACTGACGCCCTAATTCAGGATATATTCATCCTAGGGATACAATAACTTGATTAAGTTGTTTGTATTAAGTTGTAGAGTATATCTTGCAAATATTCTTGACTCAACCCTAGTAACTATTATTTAAACACAAGCATATGCTCATTATATAGAGCCATTTAAACACAATGCAGATTGCTTTCCATTAACTAATGTAAAATGTACACCACTGACAACAAAAGCCATGACAAGACTATATTCATGATAATGGTTAAGAAACTACTATTCTTTTTAGTTCAATCTTAAGACAATCAAACTCATTTCTTTCCAGCCATGACTATAATTCAGAGACTTATCAGATTAATATGTAAAGTAAGAGTTTAGCATGCCTGATTTAGCTTTCCACAAGTTTGGAAGATAGCTCCTTCACTGGCCTTTACTCAGATCACTTTCAGCTTGGATTCTTGAAACCAAATACTCAACACAGTAAAAGGCAATTCCTGATTACTCCTCTTCTATTCAAAGATTACCAGCAATTTCAACTTCTGCTCTCTTGTTCAGAGAATACTTCACATTAACAAAATAACTTAGCAATTTCTCTACTATGGCGAATTCACTTTTTAGCTATAAAATACTCAAGAAACTTGACTGTAAATTCGTGTGAGTAAGAATGCCAAACGCAGGTATATATATAGGTTAATTTTAAAACTGATTTCCACCTTCTATGGCGCCAGAACTGCCAACAGGTTGAAGAATGTTTCAAACTAAAAACGTGTATCCATTTGGTGAGGGTTTCGACCTCCATGTTTGACAGCAAGAAGTTTATTTCATTTCGAATTTGTTTCAGACTGTTAAAAACGTGACAACTCTCAATCTGGCGCGTTTTTACAGTTAGGTTAAATGCCAAGTTTCCATTTCAGACTTTTTCCTTGCTCAAATGGCGTCCACATTTCATTCTTTTTGCAAAGCAAGAAATATCTCATCTATTTTCTGACGCCTGGCCCTAGTCGCGCGATTTCTCTGCGCGTTTTTCATTTTCCTTCAGCATTTTCGCGTTTTTTCTTCTTTATTTCGCTTTGGTAAATCTTCAACATTTTAATAAAGTTTTCAAAGTAAAAATGACGCATTTGTTCAAGCTCAAATTTGAAGTTTAACATTTCAACGAATACATTTGAGAAATCCGCGTTTTTAAAGAAATTCGCGATTTTAAGAAATCCGCGATTTTTATGCTCTTCCCAGATTTGCATTCGCATTTTATAAAAGTGTTTTAAAATGTTTAATTTTCATTTCATTTGATTTTGTCAAATCTTTTATTTAAATATATTTTGTATATTCTATTAAAATACTTATATAATATAGTTTATGTATAATTATTTAAATTATCAATTTAAATAATATTATATACATTTTAAACTATATTATATTAATATTTTAATATAATATTAAATATATTGAAATACTTAACTTTATACTAATACATATATATTCATTTACATTATACGTAAAACATGTAAATTTATATATATGTATTCGTATAATTTCAGAGGGAAGATATCATTACAATATATAATTCATTTATCTCGTTAGCCGTGGGTATGTATATTTGTATATATATCAGTATATATACTACATGTATAAGTATCCATAAATACATTTATATCGACACATACGTATGGCATATCCATCTGCTTTATACGTTTGTATCGACATGAATGTACTTATGGGTACTTGTACATATCGTATTCGTATGTACTAATACACATATCCACCTCTAACCAGAACTTATCATTTATAAGGTTATACTGGCAAGCATCACTTGTTTACATATTCAGAAGAAGACACGACTCCTAATGATACTAGTCAAACCTACGGATGACTTACCTTTAACCAGAACAATGACTTAGCTTACACAGTTCTAAGGTTTGTGTGTGTATGTCCAGTTGGTATCCATTACTGTTTACCCGACCAAGTTCTTCCCCGAGTGATATCTCTCCTCTGTCTCGAGGTACGAACCTGTTCCCTGCAAATCATGACATGGTAACGGAAGTTATTTGCTCAAGACCAAAGTAATATACATTAAGCATCGTAGAAAGTTAGAACAACATTATTTCATAACTCAATATGCTAATTTCATTCAAGATTTACATCAATAGAAGCATCAGATAAAGAGACAATCATTTAGGATACATCCAATTGATCACAAGAACAATTCAATTTATTCAACAGAAAGATTCAACATTTACAATGTACATCCTATGAATAGTAGCTATACAATCGGGGTGTAACAGGATGCATATGTCGTGGTTTTGTATGTTCAAACTCTAGCAGTGTTGTTGCTTACTTATTTGACTACTTGGTTTTGGTATTGGATTATGATACTTTATTATTGATGATGTTTCATATTGTCATCGAGGTGTCCAACAATGTATTATGGGATGCATATGTGGTGGTTTTGTATGTTTAAACTCTAGCAATGGTTTTGGTATTGGATTATGATACTTTATTATTGATGATGTTTAATATTGTCATTGAGGTGTCCAACAATGTATTATGGGATGCATATGTCATGGTTTTCTATGTTTAATCCAACAATGTACTATGGGATGCATATGTCGTGGTTTTCTATGTTTAAACTCTAACAGTGTTGTTGCTTTACTACTTTCCCTATATATATTTACATGTTGATTTGTGATTATAGCTCTCTCTCTCTCTCTCTCTCTCTGATGATAGGTTGTTAATACTTTGAACTATTTCCAAGGATTATTGTTGTAGTTTAACTTCTAGGTCTTCTCTTTTGAATTTTACAAAATAGCAAAGTAACCTCCACAAACTTTCTCAAAAACCATAAGTGATGGGAAAAGTGCGATGTTGTTCTCCTTATGCTCAAAAGGGTATTCTCATTTTCTTGAAATTGAAGAATTTTGAAGTATTACTTTGAATTTTGTTTCTTGGTATTATTTTTACTCTTACAATCCTATGTGGTTGTTAAATCCCAAGCTTTAGCACAATTCTATGTGGTTGTTGAAAGTCGATGAGAATCTCCTATTGTAGATAGGGGCACACTCATCTTCATGTGATTATAGGGCCACTGTGATGACACACCATTGTACTAATTCTAGTAGTTCTACATTCTTGTTCCATCAGGTTTTGTATTGGACTAATAATAGTACATCCCATGCTTCTACATCAATTGGTGTTGGTAGAACCCTCATGTATACTTTGCTTGTCATGCTTTCTATGTGTTGTGATTGATTCATGTGTGTGTTCAACCACTTACTTGGAGTGAGTGTTGTTGGACTACCCAATTGGTGGCCTCCTAGCACTAAAGAGTGGGCCTCAAGGTCTCACAAGGTTGGGTGGTGTCGACCACCATTGGGCCAAAAACACTCTTGCAAATGCTCGTAAAAGGGCGCGTTGAGCTTTAATGGCATCCTCTTATTTTATCTTCTATTTCATTGTTTTGTTGAAAATATGCAAATTGGGATCTTTTGACCCTTGAATAGAATGATTAAGTGTAATAATATGGACTCTATTGTTTTGGGCATTGAACCATCCATGTTTAGGATGAGATCTGGTTCATTGTAATATATTTATGCCTTTGTTAGAGTTGATTTTGGATTTCATTTTGTGAAGGATTTAGTATGTTTCAATAAGTCCCAATGTCAAGATGAGTAGATCCAATTTTGCTTTCAGGTTGAAATAAAACTTATGGGCTATGTATGTAGATCATTTGGATGCTATGAGTAGATTGAATCGATGATAATATGTTGTCTTTTTGATTGCTTGGTCTAGGAGTAAAATTGCTCTTATACACTTATGTTGCATGGTTCAAACTACTTACAAACAACCCTTAAAATATAAAAGTTATGCCTCGTGTAGTGTAGGTTGCTCATGGCTTTGTGGCATTGATTCTTGTCTTGAGAAGTTAAAACTAAGTGTTTTGAGTGTGAATTATAGCTTTAGGCTTGTAGGGGATCCTCTAGATTACCTTCAAACCAATTTGCACTACAATAGTAACGATTTGGAGACAAGGAATGTCATGCCCCCCAGTACAAATCAGATCACTCGATCATGCATAAGGAATCCATTAAGAAGCACTAATTGTTTAGACTGAGAGTTATGAATGGGGCACAACATTATGGCAACAATCAAATATAGATCGACACTCACCAACAACGACAGGGAGAAATTATAAAAGGGATCGAATTTATAAAGGATAATATTAATATACAATATACATTAATTATCCTTTAATAGATAATTAGGAATGGCTAAGGAAAGCAACAAAGAGATGTGCCTCAAATGAAGGGGTGTAGCAATCAAAAGGCACGTCTTATTGAAGAGACATGACCATCCGCCATCATAGGTATAAAGGGCAAATCATTTCAATGCAAAGAAGGCATCGATTGAAGAAAAGGAACATACAAACCAGTGATCACTAGGGAAATCCATCCAGTCCATCACAACAGATTATTATTATCGAATATATATATATATATTCAGGGGTATATTCTGCCAATCATTGTTTTACATATGTATACATATTGCTTATAGATAATAAAGAATATTTAATGTATAATTTCTTATGATAGAATAGGAGATATGCTTGATTGAATGAAACCCACCTTGTAGGAAGGGGCTGGGGTGTAAGCGAAAGGGGTAAACAAGGCTAAGTAAGTAGGTCGTTCTAGAGTTGACCGTAAAGGCTCCTACGACCAAAGGGTACTTCTGCAAAGAGCCAAGTAACCCACTTACGACCCCGCCCAATTCCAAAAGATGGTAAGTGTCTTTACGGGGGTGAGACATTGATGGGGAAAGTAGATGCAAGCTGCCAAGTAAGAGGGTTGTGGTAGACACCCTCTTAGACTTGGTGTAGAAATGGCTTCGAACGGACCCATCATGTTCCTTCACCCAAATCCTAGCTTGCTTGCATTAATGATTTTGATAGGATTAATCGACTTCATGATCACACTGGTCAATTCAAAATCATCAAAAAGTATGTTTTACTCTGGTGTGTCTATTTTCATTTTTCAGGAGGAAAGTTAGGAGCTTTGTAGCCATTAATGGCAGATTGGCCAGTACCAGGTACTAAAAGTTAAGCCTCAAAAGCTTTGACGAGGAATCCATGGCAAAAATGCTCGAAAAGATGCTTTGTGACGGAGGGGATTTCTAAAAATAAAAAATGTTGAAAATTGACTAAGTCTAGAGAATGCACGCCTTGCTACTAAGAGGAGGTTGTGCAGTCAAATGCCTTAGTGATTTTTCCAACACCCGTACACACAGCATGGTGAAGGTGGTTGCTAAGATGCACACGTCTGCATCGTCAACAACAATGTACAAATCAGTCACAATGCACGGCGAACGTGAAACATGTAGAGATGAAGACTTTCAAAGGAAAATGATGAAGCTGTGGTCAAAAGAGCCCCTACTAACCAAGGGCGCCCATAAGTTCAAGAGGTCAAAGGAAGTCATCAAGTCTTACCTAGATAGTCATCTCCTTTGTAATTCTACCAACTTTACGACAGATCGCTCAGCCAATCCAACAGATCCATCAAATGTCGTCAAACAAAGGCAGAGGCAAAAGGTACTGAAAGCAAAAGTCACCAAAAATGGCAGTCAAAACATGAAAAAAGAGCTCCTGCTGACCAGGGGCACCCAAGCATAAGACTATCCAGATGTCAGTTTTTGAGCAAACTTATCTTTAGGTGATCTTTTTAACGTCAACTCAGCTTTGCAACGAACTTGTTCGCTACTCTACGAGACGCATCAAACGACGACAACTATTGATCATCCGAGCATGTGAAACGAAGAGTAAATCAATGAACATCAAAGCAAAAGAGTCCCTACTGGCCAGGGGCGCCCCTCATTTGGAGCCACCTATTGAAGTTTTCAACAACTACTTTCTTCAAAGCATCTATCCAGCATCTTCTCAGCTTCGCGTTCAATCCAGTTGCAAGATCACAGGACCTGTCAAGCATCCATAGACGAAGATCAAGTAGAAAGCACCTGAAAGTAAAGGAGGAATAAGAAACATGAAGAAATGGCTAAGTGTTAAGGAAAAGAGCCCCTACTGGAAATAGGCGCCCATCTTTCTGGGCAGTCAGATGTAGTTTGCAAGCTGAGAGACCTCCAGGTTGACCTCCTCTATTTTGATTAATCTCAACAATGACACCATCAGCAAAGACAACAGACAAATCAAACACCTAACGACAGAGATCAAACTGGGATCAATCTTGAAGGTTGGCAACATGAAAATCATAAGTCAAAAAGCCCAAAACGCCCCTGTTGGCTAGGGGCACCCATGCTTTTGAAAGACCTAAACAGACTTTCAAGAACTAAGAAACCAGTCATCCTTTCCAGGATTGAGTTGGTTATCTATCCCATGTTTCAACGAGATCATTAGACTCATCAGTCAGCAATGATCTCAAATTAGAACACAGAGGGTCAAAAACGAAGAAATTGACTAAGTCTGAGGCCAAAAACGCCCCTGCTAAGGAAAGGCGCCCCTGATTTGAAGGCATCAAATTCAATCTTTGAGCTTTTCAGCTCCCAAGCACATTTAATCAGGGTTGTTCCATCTCAACAGTGAATCTATCAGCATCAGCTAAAGATCAATTGAACGACCGGGAGCAAGGATCGAACATGTCATGTCCCCAATTTAGAGGCAGATTAATTTAATTAATTAAGTAATCCAAATATTGTTATTCCATAAGGATGACTAATTGATTAATTATTTATAAAGTTATCCTAAAAATACAATATCATAAGGTGACTTTATATTTAATTAATTTAATAATAAAGTGACTAAAAATAAAATAATATCAAAAAGTCACTTAATGAAATAAAATAATATTTTATTCTAGAAGCTTCGTGGAGATGGGTTAGAAAAAGTATATAAGAATTTCATTGCTAGTCATTCAAGCACACTTGGATACTTCTATTTCATACATACCTGCGTGGCAGAAGAGAGCTTGAATGCTTTCATAGCCTGAGGGTATGAATCCTCTTGTATGTCAGTTTCGGTTGTGAGACACCAATCCTAGCTAGAGTTGGGAAAGATATTCCAGTCTTTCCATTTGTGCCAAAATTTAGTGGCCATTGGCCAAATTTTGCTATTGAAGGAAAATCGATTTCAAGGAGTTCATTTGCAGATTTTGGTAGTTGTTTCTCAGTCAAAGAAGATCACTGATTTTGGTTCTTGTGGAAGATGATTTTCATTTCATAGCTGGTTTGAATTTATATACAGCAAGCTCATTTAAATTCAGAATTATTGAAGGCTGGGCGCCCATGCTGAAGGGTGCGATTTTGATCTTGAAGGCTGCATAAATTCCAATAAAATTCATAAAGCATCAGTAGGCATTAAGGAAGGCTGGTGCACTATTTTGGGGGTCAAATATAGCTTCATCAAAGAGGATCGAACTTCTTTATGGTTGCTGCTGCAGAAAACCAGGTTCCTTCACTTCATTATTGTAATGCATTAGGCTCATTTTCTTGTTAAGAAATCATTGGCTGATTTAACTCAGCATATGAATATTGTAATTTCAGTCCATATATGTCATTATAAAATGTATTGGTAATGTTGTTATATACACAGCTGAATTGCATCTTAGTTACAATCATGGAAATAGTTGAAGTCTATATGTACTAGGTCTGATTGCATAATCAGCTTGTAAACTCTTCATGCTATTGCAATATAATATTGGAGATATAAGGAGTTTGGCTGCAATCTATTTGACAAAATGTCCTTCATATGTAATTGCATTTTATTGAATTAGTTTTAATGCCAAGTGTTTGTGAATATGTCTCTTGGCTGTAGGTATGCATTTTACATTAGAATCTCATGTATATGCATTTGAAAAAATACAAAAGAGTTGCACATTCATCTTAGATATTGGATTAGACATCCTTACAAGCATTTTCAAGCATTTAAACAGCATTACGACAAAACAAATCAAAAACAAGGCAAGCTGAAACAAAAATCAGCAAGCAAGAAGGTTGCAAACAAAGTGTTTGTCAAAATGTCTAAGGCACAAAATTAGGGATTTTACATCAGATTTGGCAAGGCACTTTACAGAATAGAGGCACTTCAGCATAAAAAAAAATGATTAAAAAGTGTTCAACACTCAAGAAGGATG
>VDFB02184676.1:236847-270762 GCA_007258455.2 Sequoia sempervirens | reverse complement strand
GGAAAAGTCAACTGCCTGATACCTTCCTGCTTACTGCCACAAATAGAATTTACTAAAAATAGTAAATTCTAGAAAATGCTCTGAATGCTGAGATGAGCATACCCCTGCGAAGCTCTCTGAAAACCCAGAAAGAATCCGCCATTGAATCCAACATTTCCGAGCAATGACCTCCTCAAAATTAGGAAACCCTAATTTATCTTCCGACTAGCCTTCGGGTTTCCAGAAAAAAGGCCAACGGTCACAAGAACAATCAGGTTTGCGAAGGGGACATTACAACCTACTTTTAGACATAGGAATAAATCTTGCTAATTGATTGGTAAGAACTCAATGTTAACTCAAGGAGACTTTAGGGTTGCCTACTCCTTTGAGTTCTATAAATAAGAGCCTTGGGCTCATTATTTTGTAACTTTACTTCACGGCAGCAAAACGCTGAGCAATTTTGCCTTCATATTGTTCGCTTAGTATATGTTCTTGGATCGTATTTATTATAGTTAAGCACCAAATACAACTTGTGCTCTCTCTATTCAAATAGGTGTGTCCAATATTTGTTTATGTGCTCTTGGTTTGATCGCCTCATGTGTCATTGTTTCTTGACACAAGTTGCTATCTCAACATGTATCTTTGGTGGAATATTGAGATAATAAATCAAGAAAGTTAACATGCCTTTGATCCAAAAGTCTCAAAGTTTTATCATTGTTTGTTGTATTCAATAATCTGTTTTCAATCTACACCTCGAAAAGGCCTTGGTGCCTCCTTGGGAATTTAGAAAGTTAGATTATCGTCCCTTTGTTGTTTTTTGTAGTTTACTTTTCAGCCTACACCTCAAAAAGGTCTTGGTACCTCCTTGGGAATCCCGAGATATAAACTACCATCTGGATTACTTGTGTGGGTTTTATTTTAGTACAGATCTAGGAGTTCAAAGCCTTCGGATGCATCCTAGGAGACTAATTCGTCCAAGTGATCGAACCATCCCTTCCCGTTCTTATGCCCTCATGCTCTGTTTATCTTGAGGAGATAGGATAGACTAAAAGCTAGTTTAGTCATAGTTAAGATCTGCAGAAACTAGAGAAAAGCTTAGCTATGGCGCATTATGTTTATGCACCCTTGTGTCCTACCGTCGAGGAAAAAAAGATAGGAGCAATAGTTACTTTATTCTTTTTACGCAAAAATCAGCAACAAGAGGGATCTTCCCCTCCCAATTTGAAGAAGCAAACACTATAAACTTGCAATAGCTGACCGTTTCCAATAAGCACTCCAGAGGTGCTAATTGAAACGCCAACAAAGCTCAAAGAGCTTTAGAAAGGGAAAGAAGGAAGCTTGCACCAAGCAACACCATGGGCGAACAAATGAGCAATGAGTTGAGAACCTTTATGGAACAAACCGCACAAACTCTCATGGAACAAACCACTCAAGGCCTCATGGAACAAAATGAGAGGAATGAAAGAACCACCCAGCTTCTCCTCCAAGCCATTCAAAATATGAGCAGCAATAATGGAAAGGAAACGAACTCTAATCACTCTGAGAATAATAATATCTCCCCAAGGGTACCCAACCCTAGGCCAACAAGACCTCCCTTCCTACCTAGGGAGGAAGACATGGAAGAGGGAAAAGCAAACGAACCACCCACAGATAATATTAATGGGGTCGTGGAAGCATTCAATAGACTTGACACCAAATTTAGGAGAAATGTATCTTTTAAGGATTACAATTATGCCAAAATGAGAGTTGTCCCTAAGAAGGAAAGAAAAAGGCAACACGAAAAAGACCTAAAGGAAAGGGTGAGCAAGGTAACCCTTCCTAGTTTTGATGGAGTGGGAAAATTCACGGCACGTTCATGGGTCCAAAAATTAGACACTTTATTGGCGTAACAACTAACACCTCTGGAGTGCAAGTTGGTACGGACAGCTATGCACACTACGCAATGAGTGCTCTTCAAATTAGGAGGGGAAGCTCCCTCATTGTGCTGACAAAAGTGCTTGAAAAGAAAAGTAAACTAAACTATATCTTGTCTTTTTTGTTTTAGTTGTAAGAGGCACAAGGCTTTCAAGAAAACTCTTATACATTGCAGCTAAGTATTTTCTAGTTTTGCAAGACTTAACTACAACACACAAAACTAAGTAACTTTAAACTATCCAATCCCCTCAAGAATTCAGAGCATTGGGAAAAGGAGTGGGAATGATTATCTGACGATAAACCGAGTACAAACTCACAACGTGAAGGCAAGGTGGCACGACTATCTGCTTGTCTGAATAGGCTTATTATTCACACACATCACACAATAAATATAGACATATCTGTAGAATTGGTTGAATATAGACAGAACCCTTGTCGATATTGTCATGAAGATGGCACTTACTTTGATCTCGGTGAAGTGCAAACAAAGTTTCAAAACCTTGGTCATGGCAGTTTTAATGGTGATCCTGTTGCTTGCAAGATGAATCATGTTGCCGCAATGTCAACAAAATTTGATAAAGCAACTGAAGAGAGTAAAGAATTTCTAAGTCTGATCGCAGATGGTGAAGAGATGCTGGGAAAACAATATGTTGTTCTAGATAGTATCAATTTTCCTGATGAAGAGGCAGTTAACGGCTTTTTGGAGGATATGGTTTCCCAAGTTATCAATGAGTGAGCCACCAGTTGGAGAATGCAATGTTTTCTAAAGATAGAATTAAAAGCAGCACTTAACTCGATGCCTTTTTCGAGTTTAACTTGTTCTCATTCATGCATATCTATTCTTTGAAAATATCAATGTTTAGTTGGAGTTTTTTCAGTTAACTGGTTGTAGACTAGTTGTTAACTGTAAGTTATCTTTTGTTTATTCTTTGAAATAAAGCTTGCATGTTGGCAAGTCTAGTTGTTAAAAACAAGGAGATTTTAAGGTTCCCTACTCCTTGTTTGTGTATAAATAAGGGCAGCCTTGCCCATTTCTTTTTAACCGTTGTTGTGATAATAAATTGTTGAGCCTACTTTGCCTGCAACTTTGTTATTCAATGTCTGTTCAACTTTTGTCTATGTAATCTGGTTTGATCGCATATTGTAAGCCTATCTTTGCTACAATCTACTATCCCAGAAATGTATTTGGTGTTATAAAATTGAGGAAGGAAATCTCATGCCTATTTTGCTCTGATCTATTGTCTCAATCCATTTCAATACTTTGTCTTATGTTTTTCTTTCGTAATCTTTATTTCAGCTTACATCTAATAAGTACAATGAGTCTTCGGCTGTGTTCTTAAAGCGAGTTTATTTAAGCTTTTGTGTTAAATCAAATCATTCCTTGTTTACTTTTGATTCTCAGGCTTTGAATTTACTTGAGTTATCAGAAGCGTCTTTAGAGTAGGCCTAGTTGTAGTTGAAGTTCTAGAAAAGAGAAAACCTAAGCTACAATGCAAAAAGTTTTATAACCTTGTGCTCTTAGCTAAGAATAAAAAAATTGGCAGTAGTGTAGTATTTCTTTTTAAGCATAATCAGCGAAGAGGGAGCTTTCCCTCCTAATTTGAAGAGCAATCTAACTGTGCATAGCTGTCTATTTCTAATCCACATTCCAGAGGTGCGAATTGAAACGCCAACAAAGTGTAGAAAAAAAGGCTAAGATTGTCATTTACCGTTGTGAAGGAGAAACCAATCAAATTACTTTATATTGAATTTAGAATTACTTTCTTTTGTTCTTGGTGTTTTTTCTTTCCTTTTCCTTTTATCCCTTCTCTATCTTCACCCCCTCTTCACCTTTGTCCCTCGTTCTCCAATCCTCTTGTCCCTTCCCCATACCTTCCCCCTACATCTTTTTAAGACTACGTCTACAATCCTATTCTTCACTCTCCCCTTACTGATGATAGATTGCTTAATGTGATCTAAAACATCAATATAAAAAAATAAACAGCTGATCTTAGAAGCAATCTTTTGAATACTATATGGATTGTGGAAAACTCAAAAACATATAGAAATTTGGTAAGGTGTGACTAGCTAGGTCGCCTATACCATAGGAAATCTTGGTCCGTTGGCATTCTAGGAAATGGAATAGTGGATCCACCATATCTATCAATAGATGGTGAATAAGGAGCACCACTAGTTATTGCTCTCTGAGGGAGATTTGTGATACTAATTCATCAACATCCATGCAAGCAACTATAGTGTTAATGGTCGTTTAGCACCACAATAACTGAAGTAGAAAGAAATATGATCAATCTAGTAGTCCTAGGTGACCCCTACAGTGTTTGATGCTTGAGAATAATTGATTTACAATGGTACAAAGCTATGATACCGGTCCGCGAGGATGAAGGCTTGGGTCCTAGTCCGACCCAAGTCTAGGGTCTGGGTCTGATTCCCTGTGGGTCCAAATAGGGTCTGGCCCACAACTTGTGGATCCGGCCCTGCCAAGCTCGGGGTGAACCCAAGGCAAACTTGGCCCCTTCATGCGCCCAAGCGCGGTTTTCACTTTTTTCTACTTTTTAAATATTTTTTTGACTTTTTTTTTACTTTAAAACATTAAAAAAAGCCTCCAACCCTAATTTATGCCTCCTAAAACACCTAATAGGCAAAAGCAAATTCATTTATCAAATTGTGAATGAAAAACAAAAAAATTTACCTCCATTGCTGAACTTATTTTCTTGCTTTCCAAAGCACGAATAGAGTTGAAGATTGATATTTGAACGTTCGAAGTTGGTTGTTGTGCTATTCTTAAGCATTTGCAAGTGTTCGTTTGTTGCCAAGAAGATCATAGAGGAAGATTTCTTCAAAAGAGGTAGGTTTTTTAAATTTTTTTGGTTTTTTTTCTGCATCTTTTTTTTACAAATGAATTCTCTTGTTTTTTTTTTGAATTTTTTGTTTTGTTTTCATTCTTCTAGGTATCTATATCACATGTTTAATTTTTTTTAATGAATTAAGTTATTTAGTTTCAATACTTGCAATAAATGGAATGTGTTGTTTATTGAACTTGTTGCGTTAGGTATTACAATGGCAATTGTTTCTAGCTCCACGAACCAATCTCGTTTCAAAATAGACCCAAACTCTCTCCCCTTTGGAAATATGTTGAAATGGTACAACTTCCAGGTGGTGGAGGTTATGTTTGGATTTGTGTCATTGTAAAGTTAGATATTCGAGCTCGTACAGTCGAGTGAAGGGGCATTTGTGCAAGATCCCTAGACTAGGTATTAAATCTTGTCAAGGTGAAGATAATAAAGGCATTCTAGAAATGCAACTATTGGCATATATTTAAGAGCAAGAAAAAGCAGACCAAACAGTAGGTCCTGGATCAAATCATCCTTTGATAAAGAAAGGATCTCGAGGGATGAAGCCCCCTACACTGCTTTCTCATTTTCCACCTACAGAGAGCTATCCATTTATGTCCATACCTAAAAAGCAAATTGTGGCCTCTATACATAAGAGATCAAATGGATTGTTGGAAATTTCATTTCAAAATGAGGCTACGCAATCAAGACAGAGCGAGATATGTCTATGCAAATGGATTGGCATTCAATGTTGGTCACTCACCATATTGGAAAAAAAACTAGTGAAATCTATTAATGAGGCTCCAAAAGGGTACAAGGGCCCACATTTTGAGAAGGTGTGTAGCATCTTACTAGATAAAGAGGTGAAATTTGTAGAGGACTCCTTGAAGCCCATAAGGGATTCGTGGATCGAAACAAGGGTAACCATCGCTTTTGATGGATGGAAAGATGCAAAAAATCGCCCATTGATCAATGTTATTGTGTAAAGTCCCTTGCTAATATTGATATAAATTTTCAACTTTCAGCACTTGGACATTTCATCAAACACTTTGCTTGTAAACTGGTTCTTGGCCGGAAGTGTTTTCAATTTTTCCTTTCTCTTTGAATGATGATAATGAAATGCATAAGATGACTTAACTACAATGTCAATGACTAGAAGTGCAAGTATACTATAATGCAAGTGTGATAATGATCTCCCAATGATAAAATGACTGAAATCTTTATGCAATATACATCTATAGCTAACTAGCATTTTGACAAACATTTATCATGCAATCTCCAAACTCCCTTCTCTGATATTGCAATGATGAAACTGAGTTCTAATTACAATCTGGACAATGACCTCCACTATAGATGATAATGCAAGCTTATTCTAAATGCAGTGCTATGATAAAGTCTGAGATGAATATCATTAAATACAAATTTACATAAGCTTGTCACTGTGTGACAGCAATTACCACAAGGATAGGTGTAATGTCTCTTATTAAATTTGTCCTAGAAACAGAAAAAATGCACAAGTCAAGGTAAGGGTTCACTTTTATGTTCATATAATTTAGCTTATATAAGTCGTCTTAAAGATCTGTTCATATCATTAACAGATAACAACTACACATTTATTTCAAATATTAACATCTGAGAATAGGAGAAGTGCATAAGTTCTTTTAAATCAACATATGAGATGAATGCATTAGATAATTTAACATCAACATATACACAAGATATAAATTACATGAGGCCAAGTACACCCTTATCATAGTTTATCATAACTTACTACGCTCTACCGGGATAGATCCTTGCCTTTATCTCTCTTCCCTAGACCCCATTGGAGGAGGGACGCCTTACAGTGCCGAGGGTGCATGACCAATCTCTAAGTGGATTCCCTCAAGGTTTCTTACCTGTCTTGGGACATCCATCATGGGATCAAATTACCAGCCTTTCCCTTGACAACCATCCTCTCCTTGGTGAGCATTAGCAAAAGAGATTGTTGGATCTAAATCTATCCTCACAACAAGCCATAATAACTTACGAAGAATGCAATAATTGTTCTAAGCAACATTATTGCTTATCGAAATTTATTATTCCCAGTTGCATTTATGGGTTCCTAGTACTTATCAAACAACGCACTACATGTAGCATTTGTTCTAACTACAGTTATGATTAATTTATCTATTTTTTAAAATAATTTTCCTACCTTCTACTAAAGTGGTTCGATTGCATCCAGAGATCCATGTTTTATAGGCATGATAACAATATTAATCTGAAACCGAATCTGCAGTAATCGAATGTCAGGTATGAGTAGCATACTTACCTGAGTTCAACGCGTCTCCTGTACCCAATCAGGCTTCTTTAATTCCCATGATCCTTCTCTGCTTCACACATTTCTTGATTGCCCACTATTTGGCTTAAGGATGCAGATTATAAATCTTTATTATTGATTTGTATAAGGTACGTAGACTTACATCTCAACATATTAATCATTTTATAAATATATGTAATAATCCGTTTCTTATACGGAATATGAATATTTATTCTCTGTGGGGAGTATATATGAATATGAGATAACTTATACCAATCTTATAGAATATCTCATATATCAATATATCATCATATATATTTTATATATATCAATATATATCAAGATAACCTTACTCTTATATACTTTATTAGTTATCATATATAAACCCTTGATATATATATATTCATATATTCATTCCATATAGATTATTTTATATATCATATATATCACTATATATATATATATATAACTATTATATATCACTTTATATATCATTAATCATTTATATATTACTTACATATATCTGATTATATATATAGTATCATATTCCCTTCTATCTTTTCACCCAACCTATTCTTCTTTCTACTTAGAAATATATATGCATCTCTTTACTCATTTAAAACTGTTCTATTTCTATATACAAGTAGTTACCACACCTTATATACGTAATTACCACACCTATATATAAGTAATTCGTAATGCTGCAACAAACTTACTTCCTACAGTCCATGCTCCACAGCGACGAGTTCTTTCTCCAGCCACGATGGAGAATTGTCTCTCAATTTTATTCGGTTCTTCTCCTTTGTTCCACCTGATGATGATCCTTTTGTTCTGAAGACGTCCTTCCTAAAATACCCGATAACTTCATGCCTTTTTTGCTTGGACGTGACCCTTCCAGTTTGCTGCTTTTGGAAGGTGTGATTGATGCACCATTTGGTACTGACTAGCGGTGTTTATTTGTTAATCGTTGACTGATGTTTATCTCAAGTTTGTCTTATTTGTCATCGCTGGTTTAGAGTATTTCAGACTATGCTGATTATTACCTTCTTTAGAATATGACTGTGATTAGAATAGTATCCATTCGAAAGCAACAATTGTAATTATAATATTACAAAGGATATCTTAGATTATATTCATTTGGTTATTATGTTATTATTATTATTTTATTATTTTTTTTTGTCTAGTTATTTGTATCTTAATATGTTCAATGATAATAATAATAAAATAATTATATTCAATTTTGGGAGGAATATGACATGATGCCTTTCCAATTGCTCATTTTATATTATCAATTTATTTTATTTATGTTATTTATATTATAATTATAATACTACTTATGATAGTCATGGTTATGATGATAATAGTTAAATGGTAATTATGAAATTGCTAATATTTATATTTATATTTGTAATACGTATTTGGTTATTTATTTTATTTATTTATTTGTATTTCGATGCTTTATCTTAGTGCCAAAATCTCAGGGACATGACAATAGGCCAGCAACTTATTACAATGAAATGCAGTCCTAATTATGACATCACTAAATGTAACTAGAACACCCCAACCTGGTGAATAGAAGGTAGCGACCATATAGTACTTGCAACCTCGAACTTCTTCTATAGCTATATGTGTCCAGCAAGTAATCAAATATTTTCCAATGCCAAGATCAATCTATTCTTGAGGGCTACAACTTGCCCAGCAACACCACATGGCCCAGCAAGGATGCCCAGACAAATGAAATTGAATAGTTCAGAATACTCCCAGTGGTTGCAACTAGACTGATGACAGCAAAACGACTTTCCCACAAAATCGTGACTTCTCTAAGTATGTCGTCCTCATAAAATATCGATGGCAATATATGATGCAAGCAATTCCTCAATGCTACCTTGCCATGTCCTCCATATTTGTGTAAGAACTCTTCTTCCCTTGAATTCTGTGACTAGTTTTTGTTGTTTGTGTTTTCAACGTTTTTTGCAATTTCTTGGTATTTTTTTTCAAGGGTTTAATGATTTTTGGATTTTTTTGCATATAATGCTATAAATGCCAAACATAAAGGAATAGGAGAAATGCACAAACTGAAAATTTATTATTGCTGCAAATATTGAAGCTATATCTTCTAATTGAATCCAGTCTTCATTTACAATCAGATATTCAAAATTGGAGAACAATGAATGCTGTTTGAAATTGCTGCTAAAAAGCAACTCACCAAGAAAAATTCGATTCTCCTCAATCTTGAAGTCTTTCTCCTAAGATCTTCTGTAGCTGGCCTTGTACATATTAGACACCCCTTCTGAATTTTATTTATGATTTTTAGAGCCCTCCAAAGCCCAAATCACCCTTGTCTTCAAAGCGCCCAGGCTGCAGAAAAAGCACATCATGAACAATTTCGATTCTCTCCCAAAATGTTGTTTGTTTCTTTCAAACTATTATGGCAGACTTTGCTGGAGCTAGGCACACCCTGCTGTATTTTCTTGTGATTTTTGGTCTCCTCTGTGTCCTAGATCGCACCTCTTGGAGCTGCCGCCTTGCTGCTAATAACCTTTGTAAAAAAAAACAGCTGATCCCTTATTGAAAATCGTGCTAGCTTCTCCAATAATAAACTCTGATCTGCTCTTTCTTTGGTTCCAAAAAACACCTTGATTCAGCTCTCAAAACCCTTATCCAACGATCTGATTTTGCACAAATAGAACCCCTGAGATAGAGTTCTCTTGAATGCCAAATTCAATAGATATTTCACTACTTCAAATGGCTGCAACAATGGAGAGTGAACGTTCTCCAATGGCAAACTGATTCAGAAACCCTTGGCTTCCTCTCTCAGGCAAAAACTCATCAACACCAATGTTCAATCCAATGCCAAAAAACAACTCCAAAGTAAATTATATAAGCCCTCAAGAGAAAATTGAACTTCTCGATAAAAAGCCATTTAATAACATTAAAATGTTATTTTATTGCATCTTTTAATATTTTATGAAGAACTTAGGAATTGGCGCCCAATAAATAATTAAATAAATGGCCCCCTTTTAATGATGCCTTGACCCTTAATATTAAGTTAAGTTATAACTTAATATTATAATCTTTTTAAATAATTAATGTTTATTTAAGCCAAATAAACATTAATATCTCCATGAATACTCATTATCTCTGAGCGCCGTCTGAACTAGGAGCTAAGCTGATGGAGCTGCATATGACCACACACCTTACTAAAAATAGTAAGGGTCCCTCTCTATCCATTCCTGACTTACTATAAATAGTAAGTTGAGTATACGGAGTCCTGGAGACTTCAAACGAAAGCCAAAGCTGCTAGTTTCTGAACACTGGAGACGATACAATCCCCAGAAGACCCCCTAACCATCCTCATTAGCCTACGAGGGTCAGAATTATAGGCTAATCTCCTCTGACAATTGATGTCAGCGAGAAGGGGACATTACAATTTGTCATATTTGCAATCCTTATTTGTCTCTATTTGGCAGCAAAATCCGATTTTCTCTTTGACTAAAGAAATGACCTTCAAGCTACAAAATTTAATATCCAAACAATGTCTCCAAATAATTGAATCCTTCAGCAATTACAAATCTGGCCAAAGGCCATTAAATTTGGTAGTAATCGATTAAAACAAAAATTAACTTCCTCCACAAATGAATGCAGCAATACCTCAATTGCTACAATCATGCAAACCTTCAGAAATATTTGCAACAATACCTCAGCTGCTCCAAACCGATAATAGAATGCAATAATAAATCAGCTATTGCACCCAATCAGCTTAATACTCAAAATTGCAATAATACAACAGCTATTGCAATGAAAATCTCTTCAATGAAGCACAAAGTAGAAACCCCAGATGGATTCCTCAAAAATTCCAGCTAGGTTCAATCTTTCACAACCGAACTTGGTACTCTAGAGTCTTCAAACCCTTGAGCAAGCAAAGCATTCAGCTTCTTACCAAACTAATAATGAGAAATGAGATTCAAGTCAAGCATGCCCAAATGCTAAGCCAACAGCTCCTTATATAGATTTCTCAATGACTTTCCAAGAAGCTTCTGGAAATAATATTATTTTATTCCTTAAGTGACTTTATGATATAATATTTTATTTAGTCACTTTATTAAATTAATTAAATATAAAGTCATCCTTAATATATTATTTATTGGAATAACTTTATAAATAATTAATCTAATATTTAATTAAAATAATCAATTAAGCTATCCTTTTGAAATATCATTAATTTGGACAACTTAATCAACTAAATTAATTAAATCACTTCACCTCCAATTCGGGGACATGACATATTGCAATGTCCCCTAAAGCGGCAATGTTTTTGAGAGCAACAAATTGTGAAGGAGAGGTGAAGGATGGTGCATTTATTGCTAACATTTTTTGTCAAGCTATTGGTGAAGTGGGCCCTTGAAATATTGTGCAAGTTATAACAGACAATGCAAAAAATTGTAGGGCTGCTAGTTTATTGGCTAAGGAGCAGTATTCACACATTTTTAGGACACCTTGTGTTGTCCACTCCCTCAACCTAATGCTACAAAAAATTGGCAACAAAATTGATTGGATCAAACAGGTGTATGTTGAGGCCGAAAACATCCGAATGTTCATACCAACCACCATATGTCACAAGGCATATTTAGAAAATTCTCAAAATTGGAGTTGTTGAAAGTAAATTAAATAATAAGACATGTTTCACAATTCACTTTAGTAATATTTTTAATTTTATTTTAATTTTTATACAGTTAAATTTTATTTTATTTTGATTTTCAAACGGGGTGTTGAAACCCATTTTGCCTCCAACACAATTGTGTTGAGACGACTTCTGAAGGTTTGTGAGGCACTCTCTAACATGGTCATCAGCCCTAATTGGTCCACGCGGAAGAAATCTAGCATTGCAAGGGCAACAAAGGTTAAGAAAATGATTCTAGATGACATTTGGTGGGATTGTGTTGAGTATCTCCTCAATTTCACTAAGCCCATATTGAGCATAATCCATTATACCGACATGGATAGACCTTGTTTGGGTGAAGTATATGATGGCATCGACTCAATGATTGAGAAGATGAAATCCATCATCAATGCAAAAGAGCAAGATCATGAAGAAAGTTCTTCAAAGATCTAATGACCACTCTGTTGCATCTTCTTGCTTTTGCATTGAGTCCCAAATACTATAGTGCTCAGCTACTTTTTGTGACAACAAGAGTTTCCCCATATAGAGATGTTGAAGTGGCTCAAGGGTACAAGGCAACACTTAGTAGACTCTTCACTGTAATGTCCCCATTTTTAGCACTACACTTTCAGTGACAATTAGCCTATTCTTAGATGCAAAATCTGGGTTTCTAGTTGTTTGGAAGCTTCGGTTGTGGATTCAGGGGTTTGCATGTTGGAGTTTTGCAGTTTGGTTTATGGATTCTTTCTAGGTTTTCAGATAGCTTCGCAGTGGTATGGCATGCATCTGCATCAAACAACCTTTTTCAAACTTACTATTTTTAGTAAGTTGCGACGGCTGCCCAGTTTGTGCTCAAAATGCATTTGGAGTCACTTACTATTATTAGCAGTATGCTATTTATAGTAAGTGCTATTTTTAGTAGCTCAGTTCAGGGGTTTCCAGAGGGGTTTCTATTTTTAGCAGTGGTCGGTCATGATGTTGCTATCTTTAGTTGGTCACAGTTCCTCATTGGTCTTCAGTTTCACTCAATTTTGGGCTTTGGGCATACACGTACTATTTATAGCAATGCTAATTTTAGTAAGTCACCATTGGGGAGTTGGTTTTAGGCCTATGTTTCGCAGTAGCATTATTATTCAGTTTTCAGTTGGAGAGCCTAACGTTGCAGTTTAATATTTGTTATTTCGACCACTTAAGTTATTTCATTAAGTTGAATTGTAAAGTTAAATTATAACTTATATCATGGGAAAAGTGGTCATTGAAAAAAGGACCAAGGCGCCTAGTGAACAACTTTATGTTGTTTTTATAAGTTAATTAAATATTATATCTCCTCTTAAGTTGGACGCCCATGGGAAAGGGGATATAACTTTTAAAATGTTAAAATATCAAAATGAGAAGGGCGTACATTCTAGAGTGGAATTAAAATTCATTTGAAGTCCATTCACCCTAATAGTTTATAATATGAGTTTGGCTCTCATTTTCATTATCCAAACATTTGACAACATATTGAAATGCTACCGGACTATCTTCTAGTTATCTGGGCTGCATTGTGAGGACGAAAACCCTCCATCATATGGGCTGGTTTCGGTGGTGAAATATCCACCCTAATTAGATATTGGTTTGTATTTACAGTTGAGATCACAGGAGCTTCAGAGATTGATTTACAGAGAAGAAAGATGGAAATCTTTCAGTATTTTTGATGGTTTTTTGGTGTGGATAGCATAGTATTCATTTTGGGTGTGTTGGGTAATGATTTTGGTGTGTTTGGTTGTATTTCCTGGGCATTGTTTTTCCTGGGTCAGAACCCATGGTTATGCTCACAGCTCTCAAATGAAGTGTTGAATCAAAATGGGTATTTCAACAATAGAAGAGTCATATCCTGCCAATCGTTTTTGTTACACCCCGATTGTATAGCTACTATTGCATAGGGCAATTGATTGTAGTGACTGAATCAATGTGATGAATACAACATGTTGTTCTTGTTGTCAATATGAAAGTGTCACCATTTAATGATTGTCTCATTTAGATGTTATTCTTGATGAATGTTGCATGTAAGATGTTGAATAATGTTTATTCTAACCTTTGAGATGTTTTATGTATACTGCATTGTTGAGAACATATGACTTCCGTTGTCATGTCATTATGTGCAGGTGTGAGGACCATTCCTCCAAGCAGAGGAGAAATATCACTCGGAAGAGGAGCTTGGTCGGGTAAACAGTAACGAGAACCATTTGAGCATATACACACACACGTTCCTTAGACTAAGTAAGCTAAGTTAGATAAGTTGGTCTTGATAAGTCATCCATAGGCTTTAGGAGTTTGGTTTACTTCTTTGTGCTTTGTGAGTGATGTTTACATGTTTATCTGACTTACTGTACTGTGATCATTGTGTGGAAAACGTGAGTGGATATATGTGTATAGGTTGAGTGGGTATGTATACACATGTATACATTACGCACACGTATCCATATGTATAAACATATTGATACAGACGTATGATAGGCAAATGGATATGCTCATACCTATGTGTCAACATGGTATACATACACATATGTATGCACTAAGGTATATACGAGTATATACATGTGTATATATACACATGCTACCTATTATTTGTGGATATTAATAATATAATATTATTATTGCCTGATGACTTTACGTAAAAATGTATATATTTATATATCGGGTTGCTGACTGGCTCACGATAATTTAATATAATTGTTAAATATATAAATATATATGAAATATATTATGGATTATATTTAATATTGTTATAGTTGTATTAAAATATATATATATTAATAAATACTCAGGTATTTAAATATATATATATATATATGTTTTATATGTTTAAGACTATAATAATCTTTATATAATAAAATATATAATTTCCTAATTGATTAATCTCAAAACTTTGGAAATTAAATAATTTCGAGATAAATTAAATATTTATCTTTAACCTATGTGAATTGAATTATTTCTATAATAAATATTAAGTTAAATAATTTAAAACTCATTATGGGAGAAAAAAATCAAATTAAATTATATTCTTTTGAGTTTATATTGGAAACAAGACTAAGGGAATCGGGTTAATTAAAACCCCAGTCAAATATCTCCAAAACATTTTTTTTGAATGATTTAAATATAACATTTGGAAAATGGTGTAGCTCTTCATGAATCAAAATATTTCAGTTTTAAACTATTGAAACTTAGGAAATAAATAAAAATGGCATGTGAAGAACAAGCGCTTGAAGCGCACGGCATAGACCAGGTCTTCCCGTGAATGGAAACGCAGCCATGGAAGCTTGGCAATCGAACCACAAGTGTAGGAAAACTGGTGGGAAAATAACCTTGACCGATTCACTAAAGGATGAATCATTTTACATGGGCGCCATTACAGGTAAGTTTTTTGTAGGTGGCGTTTTCTCTTTCACAGTTCATTTATTCTTGTTTTGCTAGCTCAAAATGAAGTCGAATCACTTCCATTTTTGATGAGTAAGGGTTTAAAAACCCACCATGTCTCTCTTTGAATGTTTTTGGGCATTGTGTTGTCATTCAACATGCCTTCATAAGTGGAAAATGTTGCATTTCAGGCCCTATATGTAGACGCCTTGCCATTCTATATTGCATCACTTGTGGAATCCGAGTTTAGCATTTCTCTGAGCTTACATTTCCATTTCATAATTCTGTTTATATACTCTGTTTTTCTGAGTAGAAAATATAGAGATTTTACCAGCAATTTGCCACAGACAGTGAATAATCCCAATACAGTTGAGAGTGAAATCATTGTGAGTTCATTATTGAGTAAGAAATTAGTGGTGAGTTCATTATTGAGTGAAGATTCATAAGGAGTTCAATATAGAGTGAGAAACCATCATTGGGAAGTCAATTTTAGTAAGAAGTCACTGTTTTTCTGGAAGCTTGATTGAAAGAGAGACTAGAAGTACGATTTGGGAAGGAGAAACTTTAAAACAGGCTTGGAACTTCTTCATTTTGTATCTTTTAATTTGAGTGTTGGTTTCTATTTTCTTGTGCTTGTTTGTTTTCCAAAGTTATAAGAGGATAGAATTATTAAGGAAATCATTTATAAGCTATTCATAAAAGGGAATTTGTGTAAGGGAATTTGTGAAAAGGGGATTTATGTGAAAGGAAATTAAGGGAATGGTTTAAATGTTTTGCATAAAAGGGAAAATAATGTGAAAGAGATAAAGGAAGGGATTTAAATGCATTTAGAATGAATATTGCATGTTTTGTATGATCTCCATATATGGAGAATACGATGAAGTAGTTATTATCTATTAGGATTGAAATGAAGGCAGAACCAAGTATGGTCTTAAGCTTAAGATATTAGGTTAGCTGTGACAAGCTAAAAACTCCTTGGATAAAGATTTCCTAATTAGGAGTTAGGTTACAAGACACTTGTAGAATGTTTCATTTCTAAGTGGATAGTTTGATGTAGGAAGTCTGGGGTGACTGAATAACCATTGGAGGACATAGCCTACGCATAGTGTAAGATAGCCTTAAGTCAAATCAGCCCTAAGTAGTGATTATGATAGATGACCTTCATTCGAAGTACTGAATGAGAATACTTTGGCCAAAGTAGTGAAATGTACGATATCCCACTTAGGTGTGAGATAGTTGAGACTACACTGTCAGTTCATTGTGATCCTTGTTCTAGTTCAAGATTGTGAAATAGCAAGGTTCTAGTTGTGTAGGACACAGCACTATACTCAGTTGGTAATTGTTAAAGGATACCCTACCAATCTCTTCGACGAAGGGAGGGCCATCTATTGAATAATGGATGTGCGGGGGACTGCATTATAAGTTTGTGGTTGGGGGAAAAGCGCCCCAAGTGATGTTTCTCCTCCACAGCAAGCGGCCAATGTGCCAAGATTTGAAAGGAAAAGAATCCTGGACCTTCCTACTACTATTTGTTCAAAATCTCTTGAGCTATGTATGTAATTGTATTACTTTTGTACTCTGATTTATATTTGCAATGAAAATGGAATTCATGTGGAAATATATTGTAACTTGTATACATTTATCAATGAAGAAAGGAAAAATTTTATTGTATTGCCTTTGTTACTTCTTGTCTTTATATGTTTGGAGTAAAATTGGAAAAAATTTAATTTACGCAAGGGTTAGGTCATTACAGTTTCAAGCATAAGAAAATTTTTGAATGAGTTTTGAATTTTCTAGAGCAAATCAAGTTTTGAATATTTGCATAGCTACTTATCCAAAATAAATAGAAAATATGAGATAATTATCCTCACCCATTTGTAACCCTCATGACTATTCTAAGTCAATAAAGATTCCCCACTGTTTCTCATTCAATGCCAACCGTCCATTGAGATTGAATCACCATTGTTCACATTCTTGTCTCCAGCTCTATAAATCAACTCGTTATTCCCTCATTTTAGGGCTTTTTGAATCATCATTTGGCTGGTGCATGTTGATTTGGGAAACTTGCATTCCATCCAAGAGCAGATCTATGGTATCACAATGGAGGTTTTAACATTGATTTCATTTTGCATTATGTTTTTATTTTGTTTTCGTTGTTGATCTATTTGAGTGTAGTCTCTTATTTGAGATTTTTAGCTAACTTGGTTTTTGCAACTTGGATTGAGGGTCTACATTTTTGGCATGCCCGATGGGACTAGATCCCCCATCTAACTCCATCAATTGTTTTAGTGGCTCTTGGCTCACTTGGCCTTTGTAGGTTTTTGCTTTGTTTTGAGTGGTTTCCATGATCAACTTTTTACAAGAGCCCTAAATCGCAAAAATAACCTCATGTTTGCATCTAGGAGGGTCGAGAGACAACTTTTGACATATAATTTACTATATTTTGCTCACTATCAAATTTTGCAAAAATAAATTTAGGGACCTCCGTACGGAAATTCATAAGGTTGTACGAAATTTCGTGCAGCCTAGGGTTTCTAACGCATTTCTAATTTTTTGTTTGCAATTCATAGGGTGCATATAAAGTGAATATATATTTAAGGTTTAACAAAAGGCATATACATAGCAAGGGTTTGAGCATATACACAATACCACCTAGGGTTTGATTGTGATGGATGTACACAAAATCCTAGTCTATGGGAGACCAAGGGCTCCACTAGACAAAGAGCCCGGCACCTTGAGGTCGGTCCTTGCTCATAGGGCGTATATACAGTGAATATGTATTTAAGGTTTACCAAAAGGCATATACACAATATTGCCTAGGATTTGATTGTGACGGATATACACAAAATCTGCAGCATATACATAGATGTGAGGTATGCATAGTCATTTGTTGGAGGTATATATACATCCATCACAGGGATATACACAGCAAAAAATTACAAGGTTTGTTTCAAGCATACATAGTGGTATATATTACTTTTGTATTTGTATATACAATGTGGTGTTCATGCATTCATATGGTTATTTTATATTTTGAACCTTGTGTATGTATATACACAGGTTGTGGCACCATGTTGATATACACAGTTTGTTGCACAAGGGTTTTGAGGTTGTGTTTCATAAAACTTAAGCAAAACAAAAATCCTTTTAATTCATTGTTTACCTTTTAAGATTTTTTATTTAAAAATAACTTAATTTGATCTCCCTTTAATTTATTGTAGCCCATGCCATAATATGTACAATTAGTATTATTTTTAAATATCAATTTGCTTTTAAATGTATTTATTTATTTTTATTATTTAAATTAGCTTTTTCTAGCTTTTTTTTAATTTGCTTTTCTTTTTTTTTTCACAAGTCTAGCCCTTGGTCTATGGGAGACCAAGGGCTCCACTAAACAGAGAACCCAACACCTTAAGGTCAGCCACTAGTCACGTGAATGACTAGGCACTAGCCTTCAAAGTGCCAAACTAGATCCCCCCACCCAATGCATTTTCTAAATAAATTGTTTTATGGAAATGATCATAACTTTTTGCTCACCAATCAGATATTTTATTTTTCAAGGGCGTTGGAAAGCTAGCTCGGAGCTCTACACTATGGATCAATCCTTTTTCCAAGATTTTGCTCCAAAAATCAAGTACAAATGTTTAAAAACGTACATTATTTGAATACTTCAAATGCTCATAACTTTTACAAACAAAAGCATTTTTCAACAAAAATAAAATTAAATCTATCAAAAAAATGCAAAGAATCTAATGGTGCTTTTTGACCTCGACTTTGCATTTGCATATGATCTTCTCTTGTGCCTTAGAGCAATCTTCAGGATCAATAAACTTTTTTTCTTTTTTAGGGGCGCTACCAAGGGATTTCATCACCCTAGGGGACGATCTCAACTCCCATGTTCCAACGGAGTACAAATAGCAAGCGATGAATCGAAAGATACGCCTCGTGGAAGTGGAATTTTGTCATTCTGGGCTAAGCCTTCAAGAACTTCATACCTTGGAGAAGTGAAGCTGGAGAGTTGGGTTACCCTCTCCTCCCGACTGTTTGGCATTTTTCTCCTTCATCTACAAAGTCAAACCTCATGCACCCCTCTAGTATAATGAGGATATCCCCTAGCTGAGCCTATGAAACCTAGTTTGAGAGTTTTTGGCCATTCTCTCTTGCGGTACACTAGGCCTACTAGGATTGACAAACCTACTTGATTAAGCTTGTTCATGTGTATTTTGTGCTTGTTAATGTTTAGATCACATTCCTTGTCTTAAACTAGAAAGGAGACACTTGTCCAAATTGAGTCATAGGATGTCTTTTGCATCATTTTCTTTGTGTTTTGATTTTACTCAAAAATCCAAAAAAAAAAAACTAGAAAATTTGAAAATTCCAAAAAATTATAGTCAAAAATTCAAAAGAACTAAAAATGTGAAAATCCAAAAAAAAAAAAAAAAAAGAAAATCAAAAAAATCAACAAAAAATTCAAAACTAAAACATGAATCCATACCTTGTCCCAAGAAGGCCAAAAATTGTAAACAAGGGTAAGCCAAACACTATGAGCCCCTTAGATCAAATTATTTCTTAAATCAAGTCAACCACAATGATGATAGTTTTGTTGATCAAGAAGAGTATGATCATCTTTGAACCTAATGATAGTCGTGTGGACCAAGATGAACTCCCCCAATCCTTAGATGACATTATTTTAAGCAAACTTTCAATGAACTTTTCATCCTCCCACCCATCTTCTACTTATCATCCTAACATTAGCCATGATAACTGAAACATCATTTTAGGACAAGATCCTCAACGCCAAGCCAAGTCTAAATCCCAAACCCTTGAAAGGAAAAACCAAGCCTTATCCTCACATGAAAATCCTTCATTATCTAGCTTTCACAATCCTATCAACATTCTAATAAGCAATCCTATCAATCATCCAATCCTACTTTATCTAAACAATCTCATCCAAGGGCTACTAGCAAAGGATCATAATCGGCATAGAGAAAACAATGATGAGTCTTGCAACACTCTAGTCTGATGTCATCATCCTCTAACAAGTGCAAGTTTGTGGTCATTGATGTAGAATTAAGATCATACCAAAGTCCATTAGCAAAACCCACATCGAAGTGCCATCATGCAAACATAGTATTAGTCCAAAGCCTACTAAACATGTTCAAGAGCCTTCTAGCACCATCCTTATCCAAAGCCAAGTGTCATCATGCAAAACTATTATCAATTTGAAGCCTACTAAACATGTCCAAGATCCCCCTAGCACTATCTGAAATATTCCGAGCCAAATTTTTTCAAATTTTCAATAACAGTAAGCAATGCAACACACATCCGTTAGGGTTAGCACTTAAACCAAAACGATGCGGAATTCAACTCTAACCAAGAATGCGCCAGATGACGACGAGCATATGGTCAGAGGATCTCAAAGCAATGCAGAATAAAGAACTCTAACCAAGAATGCGCCGGATGACAACGAGCATATGGTCAAAGGATCCCTATCTTCTATTATGCTGAAAGTAAACTCAACACCCAGAATGTGCTTTCAAACCCGGAGTGGGAATGGAGCTACCATAGGGCGGAGATGTAAGATATTACAATGCAAATCAAAGTAAATAGGCGGTGTTGGTGTAACAACTAGCACCTCTGGAGTAAGAGTTGGTAAGGACAGCTATGCACACTACGCAATGAGTGCTCTTCAAATTAGGAGGGGAAGCTCCCTCGTTGTGCTTGACAAAAGTACTTGCAAATGGAAATAAACTAAACTATATCCTGTCTTTTTGTTTCAGCTGTAGAGGTACAAGGCTTTCTCGAAAACTATATACGTTGCAGCTGAGTATTTTCTGGTTTCGCAGATTACTAACTACAACTAAACTTAATTACTTAAATTCTATCTAGTCTCCTCAAGAAAACAGAGCATGAGGAAACGGAGCAAGGTTTGACTATCAGACGATAAACAAGTATAGATTCTCAACTTGAAGGAAAGGTGGCACATCTATCAGCTCAATCTAAACAAGTTTATTGGTAACAACATCACACGATAAACTGAATACGGATTCTCAACTTGAAGGCAAGGTGGCACGACTATCAGCTCAATCCGAATAAGTTTATTATTCACAACAACACACGATAAACAAGTGCAGATTCTCTACTTGAAGGCAAGGTAGGCACAACTATGATCTCAATCTGAACAAGTTTATTAAACACAAAACAGATTTGATCTAACTATGGAATGAATTCGCCATTACAATTGCATGAAACCCTATGTGGCATAACAATTCATTATAATAGCAAAGACGCATGAACAAATACCAAAAGAGCAATATTGAGGGCAAGGTAGGCACAGCATATATTTCTCTCTCGTGCAAAAGTTCTTGAACAGATACAATAATAGCGATACTACAGGCAAGGTAGGCACAACATGTATGCTATCACGCAAAAGTTATTTACAAATGAGCAAAAGCCCTTATTTATATACATCAAGATGTAGAGAACCCTAAAATCACCTTGAGTCAACTACAGTCTCGCAATGCATGCAAGATTTATTATTAAACCCTAATAAAGTAAACTATACAGTTAACTGGAAAGTTACCATCAGTTAACCGGTACATTTAACCTAAATGGACAGTGTGCAAGCATGCACGTCCTTATTTAAAGCAAAGTTAACTGGACACTACCTTCAGTTAACTGGAAACCCTAACCCTAACTCCTGTGACGATAATTCCAAGGAAGAGATAAGCATGTGTGAAATCAGCGAGTGAACTCAAGACTGAAAGTCGAGTTAACTGCTGCTCATGACTCAACCCTCGAAATCAACTGCAAGTTCCAACTGGCATATCACTTCATGTCATCTCGGTCTAACACTTCGACCAAGAACTCGTCAATCTCTCTGTCTTCAGGCACTTTGATGCTATCCAAAACAACAGTCTGTTTCTTCAGTTCTCTGCCACTTTCCTTGACCGTATGCATGCCTTCTCTGACATCTTCAATCGCCTTTCTGAGACTAGCTGAAATAACTGAAATATTCTCCAACTTAGGCACCATAGGCTCTCCCTCACGGCTATCACGAATCAGCTTTTCGAACTCAGCTTGTACTTTGTCCAACTCAACATACGTGCCATCTTCAAGAAGATAATGACACGGAATCTGAACAACAAAACCACTGACAAGTGCAAGTACTCCAACCACATCATCTTTCATTGAAAACAACTTGGTAGAAACCTTTTCACATATCTCCATTTTGAGAAGGTACTGCTCTCTCCAAGTAAAAACCTTCTCTTGATCTTCATCAATCTCCAAGGCATCATATGCAACTGACAACTGAGACACAAGAACACGATCCTTGGCTAAACCCTCTGCAACCGAAACTTCGAGCAACTGAATACCTTGACGAAGTTTATGTGCATAACTCCTCAATTGATACAAATCTGCAAGAAGACGTTGACCTGTAGCAACTAAACTTTCAATCCAGTTGTCCAAAAGTCTGCCATGACTGACTAATTGATCCAACTTTCGTTGTTCTGTAGGTGTATTCTGAGGAAGAACAAGCGCTCTACTTGAATTTCCATGAACAAGATCAGAAATATACTGACGAAGTTGACTATTTTCAGCCTTAAGCAATGCCTTATCCTCTCCATCCTTCGTGATGCGTTCTTCAAGATTATTGGTGACAATCTTGAGAAGAGTCACGTCTGTCTCTCGAGTGGTCCTGCCAAGATTTGCCTTAGTAAATGTAAAGTCACCAACTTCGACTTCATCTAGGCTCTTACCCTCTGGAGGGACAGCAACTTCTATAACAATCTCTGATTCTGGAGTTTTTTCAATATGCACCTGTTTCTTGATTTTCTTGTTCGACCTTCTCTGAAAAGGTTCACCGAACTCAGATAAATCAAGGTTATATGAAGGTTCTCGCCTCTGTCTCCCCAAAGACCTCTCGATCCAACAAGACTGAACAATATTTTCAATTCGAGGAGAGACTGTCCCTGATGTATCAACCTGTGGTGGTTCAGTTGTCTCCGATCCTACTTGAATTGGTGTCTCAGGCTCAGAATCTATGTCAATAGGTTGTATGTGAGGTGAACTAGAAGTTTCAATGTGAGGTTCAGCCTGAATGACTGTTTCTACTGGAATCTCAGGTACATTCTCAACTTGCTTCTGCTTCCTCTTACCAGTAGCTCTCTTCCCCGTGTTTCCACTGAGTTTAACTCCTTCAGGAGGTATCACAATAGCCTTGACCCGAGGTCTTGACCTAGAAGTAGAAGGCAATGAAGAGAAATCCTTTGGCGGCTCTGTCACAGGAACTGACTTTCGCTTCCGTTTACTTTCCAAGAACAGCTTGCTAGTCTTGATAACCGATCTTGAAACCTCCTCAATAGAAGTATTCTCCTTAGCATACCAATCTGGTGAGCGAAGTGGCTGCCGAGCAATTTGATCTCTGACATATGAATTGAGAAGAACTTCTCCATCATCATCCGAGAGACCATCAACATCTTCTGATAGGTAATCAAAGAGCTGACCGATAGTGAGTCTACAATAGTGACGACGACGAACCTCGAACTCATCTTCACAATTAGCCCAGAAATCTTCAAGTGCTGGCTTATGTGCAATCCCTCGCTCTAACCTGTCTGCATAATGACCCAGAGGATCATAGGAACGCCTCTCAGTATGAGTCTTAAGTTTGAACCTTTCTATCTCGGTTGACATAAGCTTGGCATCTGTTGTCGCATTGCATGTGAAAATTCCCAATGTAAATGGAAAATTAGCCGCAGTCTTATGACGATTGCGAAGAAAGAAATGAACATGTTGCATCTGCCTGAGAAACTCCATGAAGATGATCTTATCTGAAGGATACCTCGGCAACATCAGGGGCTCTCCAACATATCCATAAACCCAGATGTATGTGAAAGTAGGGAACTAGATAAACCAATCCGCCCAAGTCTCCATCGCTGATTTTGCCTCGGCAGAAATACGAATGTGCATTTTGTTGTCAAGATCTCTAACTGTCCTCATAGAAAAATGATCATTCACTGCTCGGAAATCTTGCTCGAATTGAGAGAACTCCAACTGAGGATAATACTCATGAACACGTTGAACACGGAGAGTGCCATTAGTTTTCAGATGCTTGTAGCTGCCTTGGAATGCAACTAAGTAGACCAAGTATGATATCATATGAAACTCATGAAACTTGAGAAAATTAGTAATCTGCTGATGTAAGCAATCACTAATCAACAAAGCCCAGTCAAAATGTAAGGTCCCTGACCTGTGGAACTCAATTTTGTAATTGTTTTGAAATGATTGATTTGTTTTGAATATGTGGTTCAGACCAGTAATAGGAAATATGTTGCATACATTACAAATGATCATTAGTAATGTCGTAAAAACTGGGCAACACTAATGCACGCAGCAGTTCATGTAAGTAGTAATTCCCATATATCACAGACATTGACAGATCGAGAGATGGAATTAGATATTCAGGATTTCATTTTCAGTTTAACATAGTGACTTTGTCTGACTCAAACAGTGCTATTATAAGTAACCAATAGACTCGGAACTGTTTACTTTCCTGTGAATGACTCTTACACATTACCCTAATCAACAATAGGAGATTATCATGTTCCAAGAGACCACTAGGCCGTGCTGATTATAGAACAGAAATAGTGTGTTGGCTGTAACAGCATGGACAGTATGATTTGCTGAGAACTACAAGCAGAAATAAATGGACTGTGAATGCAATTAATGGAATGGACAGTGCCCCAAAATACATTGCAGACTTAGAAGTCTTTATCAGCAGTTTGTAACAGACACTTGGTGCACCCAGAAATCTGTATTTGATATAATTAAGAGAAAATGTCCCAGAATAGTGTGAAACTACTTCAATCTTTTCCCTTCAAAGTTGAAACAATGTGTCCAACAATCCATGACAGTCAAAGATTGGACACCCCTTTTTCACAAACTTATGAAACAAACTGAATAACACCCAGACACTTAATTTGGACTGTGAAGACAACAAGAAATGCAAATTTCTGAGCTTATATTGACTGTGATTTACATAAAGGGTGACATTAGAATGAATCAGCAATTTCTAAATTCTCAGTTTAGCACAATAGGTATTTGCATACACATAACTTACTACTGTTATGTATGAAACGACTCAGACCTGGTTACGGCTTGTTTTTCCAGCCTAGAAGTGGTGAAGTCGGCTCCAACACTGCCCAGAAATCACGTCCAGCAGTTGATATCCTCTCTTGAGCATTCGTTTCTCCTACTTTGGGTGTGCCCAGCTGAAAGATCCTCTTACAGCCTGTCTGGACCTTCAAGAAGTGACCTAGACCCTGAATATTGTTCAATACTGAGTCGCCTTTAACAGTCAAACACGTCCTTCCATTCTCTTTCCCAAATACTCAGCTCTACAAATTTTAAAAGGCTTCTATGCTTGGCAAGGTCAGTGCCTAGGGTTTCTACATAATAAAACACCTTCAGCTTGCACAGTAATCCTCCAAAATCGACCCACTGAAACAGTCACAACTTCAATGCAAAGTAGCCACATATCTGAGTATTGTCAAATGCTGAGTCGTTTTCTTCACAAAAATCGCGTCTAAGAGAAGACTCCTCAAAAAAATTCAGTTCCACAACTCTAAATACACTCCCATGCTCTGAAAAAACTGCGCCTAGGGCTTCCTCAAGCTGAAACGGCTTCAAAGAGAGTGGAATGAGCTTAAGAATCGAACCAATGAAGGAACAAAATCTCAGTTTAAGAAAATCACGAAAATCTGAAGTAAATTCCCCAAGTAGGACAGATATTCCACTGTCGAAATGGGATCCAAAGACCAGTTCTTGCAGCCACGAACTTCTCAGGTTTTCCTCCCGTGAAAGCTAGGTATTCAAAAAAAGTGCGAATCACTTCTTTCTTTCTTTTGTATTTTTCCTCATACAAAAATCAAAGTGACATTTATATGGTAATGTTTTTAATATTTCTTAAGTCACTTTTTAATTTTTCACAATTCAAAATATAAGTGACTTTTACCATGTGATATTTCAATATATTCCTAAGTCACTTTATAACTTGATTATTAATTATTTAATATGCCCCTTATAATAAGTAATTTAAGACTTAGGCAATATTAAATAATTAAGTCACTTCGTCGAAATCTTGGGGACATTACAGTCCTCCCTTCCCAAAGATTGCTTGTCCTCAAGCAATCCGCAACAACAAACCAGCCCCACTGCCATAGCATCCGACATCTGAGTGACAACCCATATGTGCCTGTCCACCAACCGCCTGGATCCCAATTGATCCTGGAAAGAACTCTAACCAGCAACCCCTGTATATAGTTGTAACTCCTAACATGGTCAAGCCCCGCCATTCTGTGAAGCCAACTGCCCAACAAGTAAACTCCTAGATCCCAAATCTGAAATTCACCTTTATATAAATTGTGCACAAGGATCTCTACCATCTACTGAACAGTGAACTCTGCCATCCCCAAACTGCAGTGATGAACCTCACGCAAACACACAATCCATAAACAAACTGGAAGCCCATTAATCTCGACACCAACCGACTTCCGCTGCACCACTCTGATAACCCCCAAAGTCCAATCAAACCGAGTCTCAAACTCCTGTTGTTGGAAACATCCAACTAGGGAAATGAAAGTGAGAGTCCTATCAAACTTGGACTCTTCATCTGGAATCTGAAGTATGCCATACCAGATTGAATCAACACATCCCTTATTCAACCCATCTCTCTGTGTCATCCATGTCATCATGAGATACTATACAGGTGGACTGAAAGAAAACTGGTGAGCACACCTCATAATGCAACCGAAGTGAAACTCTCCTGCCTGTGCCCATGGAATACCGGAGCAGTCATGCGTATCCCATCTAGTGCTGTCATCATCAGAAGAAGGCTCACAACTCGCAACTAGAAGAGATGGTTTTTCAGGATTCAGAAGGGTATCATCATGAATGTCAACAACCTCCTGAAAAGAAGCTAGATCAGAACCAAAATTCAAAGTACAAGTCCTAGGGAAACCCACCTTCTTCTGATAAAACTGACCAGTGTCAATCTCTAAGGCACCGTAGTGGAGCCAGTTGCTCAAACCTCCCATGCATACATAGGTCAACTCACTAGACCACCAAATACCGCTGTTGTAACTCATGCCACCAACAAGAGTGAAATCATAGGTGTCAACATACCCATACACACTGGAGAAATCCATCAAATATTCAATGCCCATCAAATAAACATGCCTCCACCTACTCCCAAGTAACTGAATAGCTAGAGGGGTAGCATAGATGTCACTAACACTCATCAAAGACGGCTCTTGAGTAGATGGCCCACTAGGAGTGTCCTCCACCAATTCATTATCACCCTCAAGAAAATACTCTAACAACAACTAAATTTTCAGAATTAGTCAACCTTTGATCATCATCATCTAGAGGATGGTGCATATCGTGAATATGTTGAAAATAGGGCTTGGTTTGTTGAGCCAACAACTTGGTTTGCTTTGCCCTCTCTAGCCAACCATCATTCAAAGTTTGGGACTGCTCTAAATCAGCTGCTCCAAGGTGTTTAAATTCAGTCGTGAGGTGAGATGCGTCATATAAATTACCATGACCTATACATGCTTCTTGAGTGCCAACCAAAGTAGAAACAATGTCACTCCTTTCCCAATGGTTAGAAGCTGCAATATAATTAGGAAGCGAAAATATATCCCTGCTGTTCAAAATCAGAAGTTTAGGACTGAATTCTTCATCCTTATCCATGCCTTTGAAGTCATTAATGTGAGAGCAAATAAACATGCTCTTAACACTGTTAACATCAATTGAAACCAATGCCTCTGTTTGTTCAATGACCAAGTATCCTCCACTAGAAATGTTTACTCTTTTGCATAGCAGATTGTCAATCTCAGTTTCCACACCAAACTCATCGAAAATTAAATTCTTTCCTGAATATAGCTCAACTCTGCTGACAAGACTAGGAGCAAACTCTTGCAAATAACTAGTTACCTCATGGTAGGTATGTGAAGAATCAACTACCATTCTTTGGACCTCATCATTAAAATAATCTTGTACAACAGAAAGTGCTTGGCCCATAGCCCTATGTAAAATTACTGGAACTGCACCTTCAACACCCTCTTTTGCAGCTAGGCTCGCAGATTTTGCACATGTGACTATCTCTTTCCAGGTTTCCATCAACCTTGTGAAATCTTTAAGAAGTTCCTCATAACAATGACCAGCAGCAACTGTCCTTACAATCAAACCACAGTCAATAGGCTTCAGTGTCTCTGCAATCTGTATTAACCTTTTGCGTTCAAGTCCTCCTATCTTCTGAGAAACTGCAACTGTGTGACTTCCTGGTAATAGTGCCCAAAATCTACTGTTGAGAGAAGGAGATGTAGTTACTTTAGGCCCCTTTTTACCAAGGTCCTCTTTGATAACTTGAACTATGATCTGTGTTCCCTTTTCAACATGAATTGGCTCAATTGGATTTCTTAAAAAATCTACAGAAGATGGACCAGGATAAGATGTACCCTTGCTTTGCAAATGTCTATTTGATTTTTCCCCCTTTCCAACACACAAGTCTTCACCACCATATTGTTCAAGATCAGTTCCCTCCAACTCATGTCCATTTTCACTCAAGTTGTCTCTAGCTTCCCCATTGGTACTTGAGAAATTATTTGTAGCAATCTCAAGTTTATTTAGCTCTCCCATATTATCTGATTTCTTCATCATTGCCACGGCCATTTGAAGCCTTTGAAACTGGGTGAGGTAGAGATCTTCTTTGAAGTGTTTACCCTTCCCTAGGGTTATCCAACACAAATCTGCCATTGCCTTATGTACATGCTCAAAATGATTTAGTGCAGTCATAGATTCACCTCCATTCGTATTCAATTGCTCCTCCAAGGGATGAAGCTTATAGGACCCAATGTCTTCATGCAACATACCCTGATCATGCTTCCCCAAGTCAACTTCCTCATGGTCACCTCCTCCATCAAAGTAGTAGGTAGAATCTTCTACCTCATGATCTTCCTCCATGGCGGGCCTAGAGTATGTATGCACCGCTATGACCTCTCTATTTTGAAATGACAAGTCAAACTTAACCAATCCACTTGGGTCACTTCCCGCTGGAATTTCTGAATTGTCCTTATGACCACCATTTGAATCAAAAGTGTTGAAGCTAACATGGACATTTTTCTCCATAGGTGCTAGTTGGAAATCAAACTGATATACATTGTGTTATCCTAAATTTTTAACTCGTTTCAAAATTTAGGTAACCAATCAAAATTTTCTTAAAACTTGAGATTTTTCTTCTCTAAGGCACGCATTACTGAAATATACCGAGCCAAATTTTTTCGATTTTTACAATTAACAAATTACAACAGTGCACCCGTTAAGGTTAGATGAGAAAACCAAAACGTGCAGGAAACAACTCTAACCAGAATGGCACCGCTGAGGATGAGCATTGGTCAGAGGATCTTCTACTCTACTTGCAGAAAGGAACTCAACGTCAAGTATGTGCTACCCAATCCAATGCGGAGTGAGGGGCGACCATATGACGGAGTGATTACAAGGTCTACTGCTTGAAAGAAAATGCTGAATACAAAATCTACTGCTTGAAGGAAATTGCAGAAAACTAAAAACCCTCAACACCCAGAATGTGCTTGCTAACCCGGGGTGGGATAGTAGCGACCATAGGGCGGAGATCTATCTATTACAACTTCAATGAATGGAGCAATAAGCATATTCAAAGTAATGAGTCGGAGAGTGACCTACAAGCATTTCACTGACAGCTTTGTAAATTTCATTATGCTCACAAGATGTTAGAGCTGGAATATACTTAATCATACAATACAATAAAGTCTCTTTCCTTGATCGAAGTTCAAGAACCATATGAAATTATTACAACTTTTGATTTTCTGTTTTTCACAAATTTGCAATGTCTGGTTAAAAACAGCAGTCTAGGAAAACATATAAATGCTCACAACTCCCTATTCCCTTGCTCAAATGAAGTGATTCCTAAACCATAAGACTCCCAACACAATGGCGTTCAAGATGATATGAAGAACAGACTTAAAACACTCCAAATGATTAAGGCACAATTCCCAATGCATAAAAAGGTACGGCCCCAGCTGAAGAACTCGATTTCTCTTTAAAAATTGCAAACTCCACATAAAAATCTGTAACTTAGAGAATGGTGGCGCCTAAACCTAACACAACCAATGGACTAACACCCACAAAGATATTTTTGATATTTTTTTGATTTATGAACTCAACATGCAATCTGCTGTCTATAATTTAATGCAATAAACTGAAACAATAAAAAGCCAAAGACAGATTTTACAATGCAAGAACTGAACACAATGAATAACTAAGATGCACTCACAAAGACTGAATTTCACCACTTGATGTTGTCTCTCAAACACGAAGTGATGCCCGATGCTAGGAGGCCTTCATTCCTCGAAGCGATTCCAGAGCCAATCCGGCAGCATAACAGTGTATATTCCAAGATGATCCAAAATGATGCACAAGCCTCCTTTTTATAATTTTTTGTTTGACTTCACGAAACCCTAAAATCAGATTTTAGGTCAAAACTCTAATCTTCTCATGAGGGCGTACTTCCTCTTCAAGTCTCCCAATCTGATATTTTAATTCAATATTAAACTTTGGAATATGCGCCCCATTAAATCTTGCTTTGACTTAAGAAATAATTAAAATTATTTCTTAATGAGGGCGCCACCCATAAAACCCACTTTTTAAAACAACATTAAGTCATTAAGCCTAAGCCAAAAGGGTCAACGTTAAATTATAACATTTAAACGTGACTTTTTTCATTTAAATGACTTAGCTCAATTCTCCGAAAGCGCCCTGAAGCCAAAACTGAAGAAGTCAACTGATCATTCTGAAACCGAAAGTCAACCAACCTGAACTCATCTGGAAAACTGCCAAAAATAGAATTTACTAAAAATAGTAAATTCCAAAAAGTACTCAACGTCAGACGACATACCATCGCTAAGCTCCCTCCTCAAAACCTCCATGAATCCAAATATTAAACCATCCTCTTCGAGTAATAACCTCCCTAAAATAGGAAACTCCTAATTTAACTTCCTTCAATTAGCCTCCCGTTCCCAAGGAAAGGGCTAATCTACAATTAAAAAGTCGTTTGGAAAGGGGACATTACACCGGGCCCCCAAGATTGTTTGTCCTCAAGCAATCGCAAACTAGGATGCTGCAATATCTCATCACTTTCCCAAGTTGCATCCTCCATAGGCAGGTTCTTCCACTTTACCAAACATTCTCTGATAGTTCTATTCCTCAAGGAACGTTCTCTGACATCAAGTATCTCCTCAGGAACTAGAACCAACTGTACTTCTTCATCCAACGGTGGCAACTGTGAAGAAGCAACCACATTGTGTCCAAGTGCCTTCTTTGAGGCGCAGATTAATGCGGAAGACGTTATGCACTCGGCTATCCTAAGGTAGCTCTAATTCATAAGCTACCTAACCTTTCCTCGGGATAACCATGAAGCCAGGTTTGAGCTTTCAGCCCACCTTCGAGCTTTATCGTTCATGGTCGTGCTCAGATATTCCCCAACTGCAAGAACGTCATGACGCTCATCAGCACAACTTCCATTTATTCTCGGTGCACCGCAAAATTATTCCTGGACCCTGGTCATGTCCCCCATCATGCACAACCCTGCCAATGGGTGCCTGCCCATCAAATTCCCAGCCTAAAAGCCCACACCACAAAGTGCTGTTATATTATTCATCACATGCGGGTAGCTATAGAGTTGTAGCAGTACTCGCCTATATGCAGCCACTTAACCCAAGCTTTCTGCTGTTCGGACACATAATTTCTCAAGTAGCCTTCCAACCACTTGTTCACCACCTCTGTTTGCCCATCGGTTTGAGGGTGATAACTCGTGCTTGGAGTGAGCACAGTACCACTCATTCTGAACACTTCCTGCCAAAAGGTACTTAGGAACTTACTGTCCCTATCACTTACAATATTCTTTGGCAAACCATGAAGTCTAAACACTTCTCGAAAAAACAAATCTGCAACTTGGGCTGCAGTAAAAGTGCTGGTAATGGCAAAGAAATGAGCAAACTTGGTTAATCTGTCAACTACCACGTAAATGCAATCCTTCCCTTGGGCCTTGGGCAACCCGGTGATGAAATCCATTGAAATGCTTTCCCATTTTTGATTGGGAATTGGAAGTGGTTGCAGCAAACCGGCTGGCAATGTATGCTCATTTTTATTTGCTTGACAAACAGGACATTCCTGAATGTAGCGTTGAACCTCCCTCTTCAAACCTTTCCAAGAAAACCTTTCTCGGATCTGCCTATAGGTCTTGAAAAAACCTTGATGACCAGCAGCTGGAATGTCATGAAAATTCAAAAGAATCTTCTTCTTAAGCTTAGACTCAGCCACCAGAAAGATTCTTCCCTTATACTGAATCAATCCCTCAACTACCTGGTATTTTTCATCATGGAAAGTACCTTCCAGGATGCTGGTTGCAAACTGATTTTTTGCATAATCAGCAAGCAACATGTCTCTCCAATCTGCAGTAAGCTCACACAATGAGCTAAGATGAGGTCTCCTTGACAGTGCATCAGCCACAATATTATTTTTTCCTTTGACATACTCAATGTCAAAGTCGTAAGCTTGCAGCTTACTCACCCATTTCTGTTGCCTCTCATTCAGATCCTTTTGGTGCATAAAATGCTTGAGGCTGTTGTGGTCAGTCTTAACCACGAATTTGTTCCCCACCAAGTACTGTCGGAACTTAGCTAATGCATGCATTATGGCAAGCATTTCTTTGTCATAAATTGAATATGACCTTTCCACACCCCTTAATTTTCGGCTTTCAAACACAATAGGGTGTTTGTCTTGCATCAGGACAGCACCAACTCCTTCACCCGATGCATCACATTGCAGCTCGAATGGCTTGGAGAAATCAGGGATAGCCAAAACTGGACACGAGCTCATGATCTTTTTAAACTTATCAAAAACCACTTGAGCCCTTTCTGACCAAACAAAGGCTCCCTTTTTGGTGAGATCAGTAAGGGGAGCAGCATTCTGTGAATACCCCTTAACGAACCTCCGATAGAAACCACAAAGACCCAGGAAACCCTTCAACTGAGTCAAATTTTCCGGTGGTGGCCAATCAACCACTGCTTTTATCTTCTCCGGATCCACCTTCACTCCCTCAGCACTGATGATGTGACCAAGGTACAATAATTCCTCCATTCCAAATTCACATTTGGAAGCTTTAGCAAACAGACTCTCAGACTCCAGAATACTAAGCACTTCCTCCAAGTGCTTGAGATGATCTCCCCAAGTCTTGCTGTAAATCAGAATATCGTCAAAAAAAATCAACACAAACCGCCTTAACTGATTCTGAAACACATGGTTCATGCAAGACTGGAAAGTGGCCGGTGCATTAGTCAACCCAAATGGCATGACTAAGAATTCAAAGTGGCCATAGTGACATCTGAAAGCTGTCTTTTCCACATCTGATCCCCTCATTCGAATCTGATGGTAACCCGATCTCAGATCAATCTTTGAGAAGAACTTAGCCCCATGTAGCTCATCAATGAGCTCATCTATTCTGGGAATGGGGTATCTATTCTTGATGGTGCTTTGGTTCAAAGCACGATAGTCCACGCACATGCGCATGGTACCATCCTTCGTTTTCACAAGAACCACTGCAGATGCAAAGGGGCTCTTGCTTGGGCGTATGAAACCCATCTCCAAAAGTTCTCGGATATTCTTCTCGATCTCATCCTTTTGCCTCTTCGGATACGGGTATGGAGTTGTGATCACCGGTTTGGCTCCTTCCTTGAGCT